>CAUDMG010000908.1:440000-512500 GCA_958450375.1 Homarus gammarus | reverse complement strand
AGATTTACGGGGAAAATTACCATACTGACTCAGTGTTATAATTTACTGTTATTTGTGAGCCAGAGTTGAGTTATTGGGCGACTTATTTTTACAAATTTTTAAGATATTTATTATTATTATTATTATTATGATGATGATGATACAATTTTACATATAGATGAAGTACTTGTAGGTAGGTGTTGTAACAGGTCAGACACACACTGGTGAAGGACTCGTGGCCGTGTCGAGTTCGTCTTAGACAGCTGTCCTGCAGGAAGTTGACCCTCACCTGCTGGTCCTTAAGCGTCTCCTCCTCTGCTTTGTTCCTCTTGTCTATGGAGGACGATCCCGCCCCCACCCCCCACCTCACCCCCCCTCCCTCCCTCCAAGCTGCTGACGAAGGCCCGCTCGTGGATACAGTGTTAAGGGAGGAGATGGCTCGGGGTATCAGGTCCCTACTCTACCTCAGTCCCTACTCTACCTCAGTCCCTACTCTACTTCAGTCCCTACTCTACCTCAGTCCCAACTCTACCTCAGTTCCAACTCTACCTCAGTCCCTACTCTACCTCAGTCCCTACTCTACTTCAGTCCCTACTCTACCTCAGTCCCAACTCTACCTCAGTTCCAACTCTACCTCAGTCCCTACTCTATTTCAGTCCCTACTCTACCTCAGTCCCAACTCTACCTCAGTCCCTACTCTACCTCAGTCCCCTGGTCTCCAACATACAGGCGAGTCGTCACGTAGGGGATGAAACTCTACCTGCATGTGAACTGAGGTGAAGTTCAGTGATGAGGGGGCGAGGCAGGACACCATTGACGCTCAGGTTACCATTCCCCGCCCTCTCTACCTCCCTGAGTGGGGGTGGAGAGGGAGAAGGGCGGGAGGTGGGACTGAAAGGAAAGGACAGGATGAAAAGTGGAGGTAGGTAGGGAGGGAGAGAAAGGGGGAAGGGAAGAGGAGGAAGGAGGGAGGGAAGGAGGTGGACAGTTGAA
The DNA here is from genome assembly GCA_958450375.1 of Homarus gammarus. Lineage (NCBI taxonomy): Eukaryota > Metazoa > Arthropoda > Malacostraca > Decapoda > Nephropidae > Homarus > Homarus gammarus. The sequence goes on along the minus strand of CAUDMG010000908.1, from coordinate 511,528 downwards.
TAGGGAGAGGATGTATAATAATGACGTGGGAGGGAATAAAAGAGATAAAGAAGGAGGGAGGAAAGAAAGGAGGGAGAAGGCATGTGAGTGTGTATAAAGTCTCCTCAGAAGTCTGTAAGGGAGGAGAAGGGAGAATTAAAGGAGAAGGAGGGAAAAAGAGAGGAGAGTAAGGAAGAAGGGAAGGGAGAGAACAGGGAAGGAGGAGGGGGAGATGAGAGAAAGGGAGAGGAAAGTAGGGGAATGAGAAAAAAAGAGAGAAAAAATGAAAGAGGGAAAGGGAGAGAGGTGTCGAGGGGACTTCTCATCTTACCACCGACAAAAAGTAGGAAATGGTGAGGGGAAACGAGGGAAATTGTCGAGTATTCCAATTAAGTTTTTGATGCCATGACGAATTGTTGAGGGCAGCGATGCCCACCCTTGGCGTAGTGAGGGCCAGGTAGTGAGGGGTAGGTAGTGGGGGGGTAGGTAGTGAGGGCCAGGTAGTGGGGGGTAGTTAGTGGGGGCCAGGTAGTGGGGGGTAGGTAGTGAGGGCCAGGTAGTGGGGGGTAGGTAGTGGGGGGCCAGATAGTGGGGGGGTAGGTAGTGAGGGCCAAGTAGTGAGGGGCAGGTAGTAAGGGCCAAGTAGAGGGCCAGACAGTAAGGGCCAGGTAGTGAGGGCCAGGTAGTGAGGGCCTGGTAGTGAGCGCCAAGTAGTGCGGGGCAGGTGGTAAGGGCCAGGTAGTAAGGGCCAAGTAGAGGGCCAGGTAGTAAGGGCCAAGTAGAGGGCCAGATAGTAAAGGGAGGTCAGGAAAGGTCAGGAAGTCTTGTTTAATATGATAAAGGTCCATTATATATCATTTGAGTCATAAGTAATATTAAACACACAGGAAAGTTTTAAAGATATTGATGTTTATATTTTTGACCCAGGATGGAAGTACAGTAAAGCCTTTATCAGGTTTTTTGAGGTCATACAATAGGTAAATCGACTTGTAGTTTGTTATTCTTCTGTATATATCTTAACTGTTTATATCCAACCAATGTGAAGTAGTATGAAGACTTAACTGGGTGGTTTGTCTAATTTTCTGTCTAACTGTCTGTTTAACTGTATTGCTGTCTATTTATCTGTCTGTATGTGTGTCAGTTTTCCGTAATTCTATATCTCTAGCTGTTTGTTTATTTTACCCGTCTATCTACCTGTCATTCTTTTCCTCTGTCAGTTTGGTTATATAAATATTGTTTTTTGGCCTCAATCAGTTTATCTCTTGCTCTGTCCATTTGTTTCTGTCTATCTATCTATCTCATTCTTTCTGTCTGTGCGTCTAAATCTATCTATCTGTCTATGTAATTGTCTCGTTCTGTCTGTTTATCTCGAGTGTAAATTGGAGGGAGACAGGCGGACTAGACCACACCTGGAGACTACACTTGGAGGAGGAGGGAGAGAGAGGAGGGAGAGAGAGGAGGAGGAGAGAGAGGAGGAGGAGGAGAGAGAGGAGGAGGAGGTGAGAGAGGAGGAGGAGGGAGAGAGGAGGAGGAGGTGAGAGAGGAGGAGGAGGGAGAGAGAGGAGGAGGAGGAGGAGGAGGAGAGAGAGAGAGGAGGAGCAGGAGGAGCAGGAGGAGGGAGAGAGAGGAGGAGGAGGTGAGAGAGGAGGAGGGAGAGAGAGGAGGAGCAGGAGGAGGGAGAGGAAGAGAGAGAGGAGGAGCAAGAGGAAGAGAGAGAGAGAGGGGAGGAGCAAGAGGAAGAGAGAGAGAGGAGGAGGAGGTAGGAGGAGTCATGAGTGGATCGTTTAGGCGTGATCATTAGCTTGTACGGTCATAATGGCTGCCATTGTTCCGGTCACAATGCACAATTAGCAGGCATTTTGGGCAGTCGGTCCATCTGGCGGCCGGGCGGGACTGGACTGGATCGGACTGGACTTTGTGTGGCTCTCCAGTGTGACTCTCCAGTGTGGCCCTCCAGTATGGCCTTCCAGTGTGGCCAAACAACCAACATGGGCCATTTATACCTTCTTCCCCTTCCCTCCATTCCTTCACCCTTCTCCTCCCTTTCAAAACCCTTTCCCTTCAATCCCCCTCTCTCCTCGACCACCTCAAACACCTTCCTACCCCTCCCTCCCTCTCTACCCTTCACCCTCCCCCCACTCTACCCTACTACCCTCCACCCTCCTTCCCTACCCTCCACCCTCCTTCCCTCCCCCTCCCTCCTTCCCTACCCCCCACCCTCCTTCCCTCCCCCTCCCTCCTTCCCTACCCCCCACCCTCCTTCCCTACCCACCACCCTCCTTCCCTACCCCCCACCCTCCTTCCCTACCCCCCCACCCTCCTTCCCTACCCCCCCACCCTCCTTCCCTACCCCCCACACGACGAAATATGCGTTCGACCACACAAAGAGTTCAGCTAGTAGATGATATCGAGCCCAGGTTTGGACGGTGTTGGGTTGATGGTTCACATCCTCTACCGTGATTCTTATCTCCTTTGGCGTCGATTCCACTCCCCATCCCCTCAAAAAAAAAAAATCCGTCAATATTTATCTCAATTAACCTCTAAAGTAAAAACCTCATTAATTTAACATCTCAAGTATAGTCTTAGTGTCCTTCAGCCGCCATTTTTGGATGTTATTGTCTTTTTGGTCGTAGTGAGATGGGAAGAGGGAGTCATCATTAGTGGTAATTGTATCGTATGAGAGCTTGTGAATCTGATCCTGAGGTTATGTCAAGGGATAAGGGGATCAGGTTACCTTGTCGTCTTACATCGGTTTATTTATACCTTGATGGGTTTACCTTACTTTATTTTACACTGAGTGGTTTAATTTTAGAAGTTTACCTTGATGAGTTTATCTGATGAGTTTACCTTGATGGGTTTATCTGATTGGTTTACCTTGATGGGTTTATCTGATGGGTTTACCTTGATGGGTTTATCTGATAGGTTTACCTTGATGGGTTAACCTTGATGGGTTTACCTTGTGTGGTTTACCTTGAGAAGCGTGCCAAATAAAGTAACCTTGTGTGGTTTACCTTAAGGGATTAGCCATACGAGAGGAATGAGGCGTGTCGTTTGTCAGTCGATAACACAGGAATGGGCAAAAGGCTCTATTATTCCTAATCGACTATACAGGGACGGGCAATCTACCTGTCTTTTACCTAATCGACCTTACCTGACACACAATCTACCTGTATTTTACCTAATCGACTGTACATAACACACAATCTACCTGTCTTTTACCTAATCGACCTTACATGACACACAATCTACCTGTCTTTCACCTAATCGACCTTACATGACACAATCTACCTCCACTCTGAAAACTTTCTGAACTGTCTTCGAAAATTTGATCCAGTAAAGGACTAACTCGATGGACGGAGGAGAAATAGGACTCGTGGGAAGGATTTTCTTTTTTTTTTAAAGTTTGAAAGTGATTGAAATTTAATTAACTTGTCTGGGAGAGGATTTTCTGGTGGGGATTAAGCTTAGGGATTATGTCTCCGGGTTTGACAGGGGAAGTCGCACTCAGGTCAGGGTGCGGGGTAGGGAGGGAGGGAGGTTGGATGAGGGTCAGTTGGGGGTAGGGAGGGAGGGTTTAAAATCCAGGTAGAATTAGGGCATCTCCAGTGTTTACCTGTGTAACTATTAATTAGCACCTGTACCTTTGTTGTTCTTATATCATGGAGCTATTTGTTTGGCTAGTATAATTGTTATTACTATTATTATTATTACTATTATTATTATTACCGGTATTATTATTATTATTATTATTATTATTATTACCTGTTAAGATGGATTAAGTCAGATAAGAGTTGGATTAAGCTGCAACATTCCCGCATCGTTTTCATCTCAGATCAGTACTTCATCACAGGACAATTTCGTTTTTTCAACACTTTTCCCAAACATATTTTATTTTCACACCCAACTGGTCACCTGGTCTGCCACTACTGTCACACTCACGGAGGCTCACCCATATCTTCCCTGCCTGTCGCCTCGAAATCCAGCCCACAGCTCCTCCTCACCATTACGTTGTCACCTCTTCTGACCCTCATCCTGCTATGTGCACTCCCTTCCATAACTTCTCTGTTCACTCTATCCCACCCACCCACACACACACACACACACACACACACACACACATTCCCAGGCATACACACACATTCCCAGGCATACACACACATTCCCAGGCATACACAATCCCACACATCACCTAGGTTTTGCAACAAAATAGATTAAACAAATAAATCAGCGGAGTAAAATTAAAAGTGTGAGAGAGAGAGAGAGAGAGAGAGAGAGGCTTTACGTAGGCCCGCGCGTGGGTGTGTGTGTGTGTACTGTGAGCAGTGTTGTATATGTCCGTAATTATAAGAAATAATAACACTTATACTATATTAAGTGTCATCCAAGACTTATAACACACCGAGGAATTTAGACGTAAGTGACTTATTGGGTAATTAGATGGAACCTGTTTTTAGCGCCTCAACTTCCTCAGTAATTCTTATTTTCTTTTAAATTTTCATTCACGTTGTTAGTTAACTTTGCAACTTGATATATATATAATTTAAGATCATTAAAAAACTTATCATTCACACATTTCAGCTAGTCTTACTGGTAGCCAATGGGAAATCATTATTGTTGAAGTTAATATGAGCAGATTACCCGGCGTTTATTCATAGTGATTCATGCTTTAATTATACATAAGTTAGGTTTATATTTTAATCCTTTTACTTATGTGATGGAACTGTGACTATAAATTCCTTCCTTACGTTGTCATCTTTACCAGGAGTGAGTGACATCATAAAGTAAACACGCTGGCGAGTTACAGACAAAAAACATAAGCGTATCACCTATAAATGATTTAACACATGTAATATAAATTCTAAGGGATTCAAATTACCGTGATCGTACAAAGTGTTGGTTCAGTCATTTATACTAATTCACTTCACGTGTGTGTGTGTGTGTGTGTGTGTGTGTGTGTGTGTGTGTGTGTGTGTGTGTGTGTTGGTTATTGATTTATTTATCGAATTTTATAACACTTATTTTGATAATATTTCCGCTAAATTTCGTACAATGCAAAATTTCACCACTAGACAATAACTACATGTAAAAACCTCATTAACTTACTTAACAATGTAAGAATCTCATTATATGGAGTATCTTTATATAAATCCCTCATTATCTATCATTATATGGAGTATCTATAACAAAACCTTCATTATCTCTAGTATCTATTGTAAAGTTACTTATTTTCAGGAGTATCTGTAAAGTGTATGTGTGTGTACGGGGTGTAGCGTGTGGCTGGCGGAGGTGTCGGCCATAGGTAGAGATACACACCGTAATTGTATGTTAGTCCGCCCCCGACCACTTGATGTTTTCCGGTCACAGTCAACACACACACACGCGCGAGACCCACGGTAAACTTAATTTGTACCCACCTTGCCCACACACTCTACCCGCCTACCTACCTACTCTACCCGCCTACCTACCCATTCTATCCGCCTGTCTACCCACTCTATCCGCCTGCCCTTCCACTATGCCCACTTCACCTGCGTCTCTGTATACCCAACCATTACGCTGGCCGCCTAATTTTACCCCCACCCCTTCCCCTCCTCCAGATCACCCCCCCTCACTACCCCCCCCCCTCCCCAGCATGACCTAACTCTTGTTATCTCCCTCTCTCCCCCCCCATCCCTCACTCCCCCCCCCCCCTTCTCTCACTCCGCCCCGCCCATGCCCAGCCAACTTTCACCGCGGGAGGTAAGAAAGGAGTGATGCCAAACTCGTCTCTCTCTCTCTCTCTCTTCTCTCTCTCTCTCTGGGCCAAGATGGTGTGTCCTCTCGCCCTCACCTCCAGCATGTCGTGTGTTTTAGGTGGGTTAATGTGGCCCACCTTACCTCTGCCCACCCCACCCCACCCTACCTCCGTCCCGCCCACCCTGTCCATATCATAGTCCTGTCTACAGTATCCACGTGACGCCTGCTTTGTTTATGCCGCGCCCTTCTTGTCCAAACCATGCCTTCCTTGCCCATGCCACGCCTTCCTTGCCCACGCCACGCCCTCCCTGCCCACGCCACGCTCTCCCTGCCCATGCCACGCCCTCCCTTGCCCACGCCACGCCTTCCTTGCCCACGCGACGCCCTCCCTGCCCACGCGACGCCCTCCCTGCCCACGCCACGCCATCCCTGCCCACGCCACGCCCTCCCTGCCCACGCCACATCTCATCAGTGTCGTGTGTTGGTCGTAGGTAGTTGATATGAAACCATCAATGGCTCTTCCCTTCCCATTCTTCCTCCCTTCCTTCCTCTCTCTACCTCCCCTCCCTTCTCTCCCCTCCCTTCTCTTTCTCTTCTCCCCTGTAGAAAGTTAAATCGCCACTTGTGCCCTCCTCCTTCCCTTCCGCCGCCTCCTTCCCCTCCACCTCTTTCTCCCCTTCCATCTCCCTTTCCTTTTCCCTCTCCTTATCCAACTCCCCCTTCCACCTCACTCCCTCCCTCTCCTTCACCCTTACCCCCACCCCCATCCCCTCTCCCTCACCCCCACCCCAACCCCTCCCTCTCCCCCATCCCCTCTCCCCCAACCCCCCTCTCCCCCCTCTACGGTAGCCAGGTAGTGTTGTGGTTTTGATCGTAGGTTACCTGATCCTCAAGTGAAGGACCCGCCTGGCCAGCTCTCACACACCTGCCACGGGATGGGGGAGGGGGGGGGGAGGGTAGATGGGGGATTGGGAGAGGGTGTGGGGGTAGAGAAATGGGGGGAAAGGGAGAGTAAAGGGGAGAGGGTAGATGAGGAGTTAGGGAGGAGGAGTAACGGGGTGGGGTAAAGGGGAGGGGTTGAGGAGCAGTTAGGGAGAAGGTGAGGGGAAGTAGAAGAGGAGTTAAGGAGGGGGTGAGGAGGAGTAAAGGGGAGGGGAAACCGGGTAGAGGAGGAGTTAAGAAGGGGGGAAATGGGTGCATAAGGGGGGGGGGTTGTGAGAAGGGAACACAACAGTGAAGTTATGAGGAGTGATAATAACAGTAATTAGTTACATCATTAAACTAGCTTCCCCCAGTGTGTGTGTGTGTGTGTGTGCCCTCATCTCTCACCTCACGTGGAGATCTTGACACGAGAGATCCACACACACGCGTTCGGTTGGGTTAGGTAGGTTAGGTTAGGTTAACGTTTTAGGTTAGGTTAACGTTTTAGGTTAGGTTAGCGTTAGGTTAGGTTAGGGTAGGTTAGCGTTTTAGGTTAGGTTAGGTTAGCGTTAGGTTAGGTTAGGTTAGGGTGCTTAACCAGGTGAAATAATCTAGGAGCCTTTATCACCAGCGTATTGTCGTAAGGTTAATTTACATCACGTTTACCTTCCTAGTCATTTACCAGAGGAGGGTTTGTGTCTTCTCTCAGTCCTCTTGTGTTGACTGTGTGAGAGAGGACGCAGATGGTCTCCGGAAGTGAAGAAAATAAGTCAAGGGAATTTAAAGTGGACATTAAGGTGTTTAAGTCTGAGAAGGGAAGTGTGTCGGCGAGACTGAGTGGGTCGAGTATACATGTTAAAAGACAAGGCTGAGTGGGTCGAGTATACATGTTAAAAGGCGAGACTGAGTGGGTTGTATACTGTACATGTTAAAAGGCAAGGCTGAATGGGTCGAGTATACATGTTATAAGGCAAGACTGAATGGGTCGAGTAAACATGTTAAAAGTTCAGTGTTAATATTACCAACTGCTCCTCTAAAGCTTGTTAATAATTGTTAAGTACTGTGTTAAGTTAATTAGTATTTTTAATTAACATTTGTTGCGTTGTATAAGAATATGGATTGTGTAGTGGCGGAAGACCTGAGGATTTGTCCTTACCTTATTTCACCTACTGATTAAATACCATAATGGTACCTCAGGGGTTAGGTTAGGTTAGGTTAGGTTAGGTTAGGTTATAGTGCATTAGGTTAGGTTAGCGTTAGGGTGGTTAGGTTAGGTTTACGTTACGTTAGGTAAGTCTATTTCATGGTACGTTAGGTTAGCGTGGTTAATCATATATGGTAAAATAAGCTAGGGTGCCTAATCTTCATGTGACACTCATGAGACGGGGGGGCAGCGGGCGTAACAAAGGCGGCATGACTGAGCTTCCGGCCAGGTAGACAACAGCTGCCCTGCTCACTCCATGATATCGACCCCTGGCAACACACCCTGCGAGTACTATGGTGGTGCCTCACTGTACCCGGCAACACACCCCGCGAGTAGTATGGTGGTGCCTCACTGTACCCGTCTTCTACATCACCTGAACAATAGTCACCCCAGATTATTTCACCTTATAATTAAACACCCTAACGTTAAGACTATAATCTAACCAATCTAACTTAACATTATTTAACTCAACACAACTTAACCTAACCCCTAGCCTAACCCCCCAGCCTAACCTAACCTAACCCTCGAGGTAGCGTTGGTGTGTTTAATAATCAGGTGAAATAAATTGGAGGTTAATCTTCTTGTCATCCTCTTGTGTCCAGTCTCCTAGCACCGTCTGATACACATACGAGTAACAGGTGTGTGTGGCAGGTGTGTGACAGGTGTGTGTGGCAGGTGTGTGACAGGTATACAATATGTGTAATATATCCACTATCCTGTCTGCTACTGTAGGTACACTCAATATTATCCTGTTAAATGGTATATCATGTAACTTGGTGACTGACTGGAGGAGGGGAGGGAGTGACTGTTGAGTGACTGGAGGAGGGGAGGGAGTGACTGTTGACTGACTGACTGACTGACTGACTGCAATAGGGTCGGTAGTGACTTAATTTTGGCTACCTGAAGTAATACGTCACTGCTGAGGGAGGGGAGGGGGAGGGGGGGGGCAGGTCACACATGTTGACTATTGAGGAACGTATTGATGGTAGTAGTGGTGGTGGTAGTGGTAGTAGTGGAGGCAGTAGTCAGATAGTAGTAGTAGTAGTGGAGGCAGTAGTCAGGTAGTAGTAGTAGTAGTAGTGGAGGCAGTAGTCAGGTAGTAGTAGTAGTAGTAGTAGAGGCAGTAGTCAGCTAGTAGTAGTAGTAGTAGTGGAGGCAGTAGTCAGGTAGTAGTAGTAGTAGTGGAGGCAGTAGTCAGGTAGTAGTAGTAGTAGTAGTGGCGGCAGTAGTCAGGTAGGCGCCCCGAGTTATTGATCACTAACTGTATTGATTCTTTGTGGTCTAAATGTCGGCACATGTTGACGGGTGACAGCGGCCATGTTGACGGGTGACAGCGGCCATGTTGACGGGTGACAGTGGCCATGTTGACGGGTGACAGCGGCCATGTTGACGGGTGACAGCGGCCATTTTTACGGGTGACAGTGGCCATGTTGACGGGTGACAGTGGCCATGTTGACGGGTGACAGCGGCCGTTGTTGACGGGTGACAGCGGCCATGTTGACGGGTCACAGCGGCTATGTTGACCGGTCACAGCGGCCATGTTGACGGGTCACAGCGGCCATGTTGACGGTACTATACACGACAGCTACCTCCCCACTCCCAATTTGACAAGCTAACTTCTCCATCTCCCTATTTACAAAGCTAACTCACACACTCTCCCTATTTACAAAGCTAACTCACTCTCTCTATTTACAAAGCTAACTTCTCCTCCATCTCCCAATTTGACAAGGTAACTTCTCCATCTCCCTATTTACAAAGCTAACACACTCCCTATTTACAAAGCTAACTCACACACTCCCTATTTATAAAGCTAACACACTCCCTATTTACAAAGCTAACTCCCTACCTCTCCCTGTTCGCCCAACCTCACATAATGGTTCCCAGGTAAACTTGACTTTTCATTTTTTTTCATCAATATTACCGATTTTCACCTCGAGGATTCGTACCTTGGAACTTGGGAAAACCTGAATATGTGTGTGTGTGTGTGTGTGTGTGTGTGAAAAGGGGTTATTTTGGTGGGGCGGGGCACCTGGTGGACGCCCCTTAGTGCTGGATAAAAGATGCCATTGGCGAAGGGTCGGCTTGTGGCGACCTCCTCATACATGGCCTTAATGTTGGCCTCACACAGGTAATTATGTGTCGGGGACCACCAGCCATGGCCCTGTATACCTGTCTTGTTCCTCCTGCCAACACCATGCTGTCCATTTACTCCTTGACTCACTACACTCACTCTACACCCAGCCCTTTACACTCTACACCCAGCCCTCTACACTCTACACCCAGCCCTCTACACTCTACACCCAGCCCTCTACACTCTACACCCAGCTCTTTACACTCTACACCCAGCCCTCTACACTCTACAGTCTACAGCCAGCCCTTACACTCTACACCTAGTCCTCTACACTCTACACCCAGCCCTTTACACTCTACACCCAGCCCTTTACAGTCTACACCCAGCCAGCCTTTTACACGCTACACTCAAGTGAATTGGTGTGAGGTGTAGAGACCAGTGTGTGCCAGATATACCTCCGTATTGTTCTTATATGTGTGTGTGGGTGGTCTACACAGGTAACTAACGCCCTCACCTCATCACTCACTCCTCGAGCCACCTCACTGTCTCGCATTGCCTGTGGTTTCCCTTTCACACACACACACGAAGGGAAGAGTCTCCATCTGAGAGCAAAAAAGGGCGACGTTGCAAGCAAGAGGAGAAGAAAGTAGGGGGGGGTGGTTGGATGGAAGGGGGAGGGGAGGGTGTAAGGTCAGGGTTTAAAGTGAACTGGTGTCATCCTTCTGATACCTGAAGCAAGTGTTGTCTTCTCCACACAACAAACAAAGTAGTTCCTCCGCCAGTCTCTCACCAACACCAAACCTTCTAAAATGATATTAAATCTATACCAAGTGAATTTTTAATAAGTACAACCTCCTAGTTTTGACAAGTGGACTTACTCCATATCACTAGTATTGATAATTTAATTTAACTCCGTGTTATTGTCTTCATACACGCTGATAGCACCTCGGCTCTAAGGTGGTAGTGAGAGAAGGTGGTTGCTTGTAGGTACTGTAATATACTTGTGGTGTGCATGAGCCAATGTGCTGTACCATGAGAACGTGAAATAGAACCCCAAGCACGATCACTTTCACTCCCATGTATGAACTGGTTGTGAGATAATTAGAACGTGGTGATGGTGCTTCATTGTTACCGGCGGGAAGGGAGGAAGGATGTTTCTGATTTGGTGTACATTGCGGTACGTCAGTATAAGTCTTGGGGCCTCTTGTGGGTGGAATGTTGGATTAGGAATATTATAGCGGGTGTAATCTGAGGGGTAGAGAGCTGACACGCCCCGGGCCAACACGCAACACTTTGGGGTGATATTTGTCGATACCACGGCGACCTGACAGACAGACAGACAGACAGATTGACAGACAGATTGACAGACAGACAGACAGACACAGACCACACCACACCACACCCCCCATCCCCCCCTCCCCCCCACACACACAAGCTTGTAGACTCAAATGTGGCGGTACATGTTGAAGAGTGTGTGTGTGTGTGTGTGTGTGTGCGTGTGTGCGTGCGTTGTATTGATTACACCAACGAGGCAGCTCAGTAGTTAGTGATGCAGACCGCGTTGATAGAGAGGGGACCCGCGCCACCCTCCATGCGCAACTAGGGTGAGGGAAGTCGGGCGAGGTCCTACGCCACCCTACATAATACCACAAGGGTGAGGGGAGGCGCGAGCGAGGGCTCCACACCATGACACATACCCACGCCTGGAGTGAGAGGAGAGATGGGTGGTGTTGTTCCCCCCCGTCTCTCTCTCTCTCCCAGGAGTAGTTGTGAACCTGTGTTAATCAGTTCGTGTATCACATTCAGTGGCAACACCGCTCGTTAACTCAGGGTTACTGATATTTAAAGAGTTTGAATGCCTTAAATAATATCCATATTAAGTGAAACAAGGACAACGATATTGAACCTTCGGAGTATATGTTACAACTCCTGAAGGTACCTGATAATTACTATACATTCACCTGAAGAACATAATTAATTAACCGTAACACCTTTAATTCACGCTCAGGTGGTCTTAGGCTTTTAGCTAGGAAGTACCTTAGTTTAGAGACATTCCCGGCATTACTCTACCAGCTCCTACACCTTCCTGGAAGTGTATAATGACTTCAAACACTTAAGGTTAATGGAAGATGAATGTTTAATATTCCAGGTAGGCCGAATGTTTTATACTCCACCTAGGCCTACTGTTATATGTTTATTATGATGTTTGTGTTTATAATTGTTTTCTAGTTACCTTTTATTATTATTATTATTATTATTATTATTATTATTATTATTATTATTATTATTATTATTATTATTTTTACTATTATTATTATTATTATTATTATTATTATTAGTAGTAGTAGTAGTAGTAGTCGTAATAGTATACAAGTATGGCTCCAGATGTACTAACGCTAGGAGGTCATTGTTTCAGCTCAAGTACCGCATCGTCAACGGGAACAAGGCGGAGCTGTTGGAGATACACCCGGAGTCTGGGGACATCACCCTCTCCCCCTCCCTCAACACCAATGTACCCATCCGCGCCACTATGATCGTCTCTGTCTCAGGTACGTCCTCATCCAGGTACACTACACATAGGTACACCACAAGGTCACTACACATCCAGGTACACCACAGGGTCACTACACATCCAGGTACACACACACACTATCCCACATAGACTCAAAGAAACATATTTAATAACACATCATTTTCAAGCTACTGCATTGAGCCGTGTGTGACTTAACGCATAGTGTGTTGTCCACGTGAGGGAGTTTTCTTTACATGTTCCTCCTAAGGTAAACAGTGATAAGTTATATATGTATTAAAGTTGTATTCGTGTATGGGGTAAAATATTCATACATTCATTAATAAAAGGTGATAGAATATTTTTGTGGTGAAATAAATGTAAGTTGTGTGGTAAATAATGTTAAAGAAACTCGATAAAAGATAATTAGGGAAGAAATATTAGAATGTGGTGATTTATTATTTGGTGTGGCTGTGTTATCAGTTATTATTATCAGTGTTCGTGTGGTCTGGGGGAGTGAGACGAGACCCGTTTGGTATATAAATAGACTTTTACCAAGAAAGGCGATAAGACAATACGGAATTAGCTAACGTGTTGAGGTTCCTTCCCTGTGTACCTTCACTTGTTGACTCTCACAGGGCAAGGGACCCGGGATGTATACCTGCTGGCTGGTTCCTTGATGTCATACATTATTCTTCAGGCAACAGGTAACTCCTATCATAATACCAGGGGTCATATTAGCTCATTAACTAACAAGAGAGAGAAACGAATAATAGTCATAATAAACATATAATTTTACTTACTCAATTGACATGTTTATATTGATGGTTATTCGTGGCTCTTATTAGCCAATCGGCTTTTTATGTGATGCTGTGGTAGTGATCGTACATACCTGTTGCCCTAGTGGTTGATTTAGTAGCGGGTACCAGGTCATAACCCAGGTTCTTGCCCTTCCCCCTGCCACCCCGCTACCCCCCCCCACCCGCTACCGCCCCCCCTCCCCCCCCCCCCCGCACTACCGTGTTGTGTACAGTAAGCCAACACAAACGTGAGAGACAAAATTCCTCTTCATTTAACTTGTGGTCTTGACGTGTTATTGTTTTTGTTTGTGTGTACTTGTTTGTGTGTACTTGTTTGTTTATTGTTTGTTATGGAGGGGAGAAGAGGAGGAAGAAGAAAGTGTTGAAGAAGTTGAATAAAAAGAAGGAAAGGAAGATGAAGGAGAGGAGGAATAGAGGATAAAAGGGAGATAAGGAAGAAGAGAATAATTGTGGAGGGAAACGACTAAGAGGATGATGGGGAAGAAAGAGAAGAAGAGGAGAAAGAAGTTATAGAGAAGAACAAGAACAATAATAACAGCAAGAAGAACAACAACACCAGGAGGATGAGGAAGAAGAAGAAATTAAACAAATGCAACAACAACAGGAGAATGAGGAAGAGGAAGAAAGAAGAAAGAATTCATAGAGAAGAACAAGAAGAAGAGCAACAACAGGAAGATGAGGAAGAAAGAGAGGAATAGGAAGAAGAAGAAGAAGAAATTAAACAAATACAACAACAACAGGAGGATGAGGAAGAGGAAGATAAGAGAGAACACAAGAGGTCATCGCTCCACCACTCGAGGCATTACAGCAGGGAGGGGCGTCAGGGGTGAGAATAACTTGGTTCTATAAAATATGAATTAATATTAACGAAGACTTGACTGAATATATAAATATCTATCTATCTTGTCTTGTCTGTAGCTAATTTGTTAAGTCATAGCGATATGTTTATGACGCGTGAGGTATTGTTTTGTTTTTGAGAATCCAGATTTTCTAAGGATTCGTTCGCGGATTTGTTTAAACTGGAACCGCTAGCCATTGTTTAGTGGATTTGCTGAGCTCTGATTTTTTTAAGGATTCGTTCGTAGACTTGCTGAATCCGGATTCCCCAAAATGGATTCGTCCGTGGTTCATTTTCTGCTTTGTTGATGGAATTACGGTATCCCATTGGCTTATTGTAGCAGCGTAACAAAGGATGCAATGGGTAACATTTTATCGATAAAACAGAGACTCAACCATCACTAGACTCTTTCTCTCGTTTTCTCTTTCTTTCTTTCTTTCTTTTTCTTTCTTTCTTTTCGTTTTTCTTTCTTTTCTTTTTTTCTTTCTTTCTTATTCTCTCTTTTTCTCTCTTTTTTTCATTCTTTTCTCCTTTTTATTTATTTCTTTCTTCTTTCTTTTTTTCTTTCTTTGCTTCTCACTCTCTTTTCTCTCTTTATTCTCTCTCTCTCTCTCTCTCTCTCTCTCTCTCTCTCTCTCTCTCTTATCGTGTCTTACGGGGAAAAATATCATACAAGTGTTTTGAGAATTTGGCCGCCCGTGACTCAGCGCTCCTGCCAAGCACACACGACCAGCAAGTATACATGGCCAGTAGGTACACATGGCCAGCAGGTACACATGGCTAGCAGGTACACACGCCAGCAGGTACACATGGCTAGCAGGTACACATGACCAGCAGGTACACACGCCAGCAGGTACACATGGCCAGCAGGTACACATGACCAGCAGGTACACACGCCAGCAGGTACATATGGCCAGCAGGTACACACGCCAGCAGGTACACATGGCCAGCAGGTACACATGACCAGCAGGTACACACGCCAGCAGGTACACATGGCCAGTAGGTACACACTACCACCTTTCCGCCTCTCCACCCAGTGTTCCGTCCTCCCCCACCCCTTCACCCCTCCACCCAGTGTTCCGTCCCCTCCACCCCTTCACCCCTCCACCCATTGTTCCGTCCTCCCCCACCCCTTCACCCCTCCACCCAGTGTTCCGTCCCCTCCACCCAGTGTTCCGTCCTCCCCCACCCCTTCACCCCTCCACCCAGTGTTCCGTCCCCTCCACCCAGTGTTCCGTCCTCCCCCACCCCTTCACCCCTCCACCCAGTGTTACGTCCTCCCCCACCCCTTCACCCCTCCACCCAGTGTTCCGTCCCCTCCACCCAGTGTTCCGTCCTCCCCCACCCCTTCACCCAGTGTTACGTCCTCCCCCACCCCTTCACCCCTCCACCCAGTGTTCCGTCCTCTCCCACCCCTTCACCCCTCCACCCAGTGTTCCGTCCTCCCCCACCCCTTCACCCCTCCACCCAGTGTTCCGTCCCCCTCCGTCCAGTGTTCCGTCCTCCTCCACCCAGTGTTCCGTCCCCCTCCGCCCAGTGTTCCGTCCCCCCCGCCCAGTGTTCCGTCCCCCTCCGCCCAGTGTTCCGTCCCCCTCCACCCAGTGTTCCGTCCTCCTCCACCCAGTGTTCCGTCCCCCTCCACCCAGTGTTCCGTCCCCCTCCGTCCAGTGTTCCGTCCTCCTCCACCCAGTGTTCCGTCCCCCTCCGCCCAGTGTTCCGTCCCCCTCCGCCCAGTGTTCCGTCCTCCTCCACCCAGTGTTCCGTCCCCCTCCACCCAGTGTTCCGTCCTCCTCCACCCAGTGTTCCGTCCCCCTCCACCCAGTGTTCCGTCCTCCTCCACCCAGTGTTCCGTCCCCCTCCACCCAGTGTTCCGTCCTCCTCCACCCAGTGTTCCGTCCCCCTCCGCCCAGTGTTCCGTCCCCCTCCGCCCAGTGTTCCGTCCCCCTCCGCCCAGTGTTCCGTCCCCCTCCGCCCAGTGTTCCGTCCCCCTCCACCCAGTGTTCCGTCCCCCTCCGCCCAGTGTTCCGTCCCCCTCCGCCCAGTGTTCCGTCCCCCTCCACCCAGTGTTCCGTCCCCCTCCGCCCAGTGTTCCGTCCCCCTCCACCCAGTGTTCCGTCCCCCCCGCCCAGTGTTCCGTCCCTCCTCCGCCCAGTGTTCCGTCCCCCTCCACCCAGTGTTCCGTCCTCCTCCACCCAGTGTTCCGTCCCCCTCCACCCAGTGTTCCGTCCCCCTCCGTCCAGTGTTCCGTCCTCCCCCACCCCTCCACCCAGTGTTCCGTCCCCCTCCGCCCAGTGTTCCGTCCCCCTCCACCCAGTGTTCCGTCCAGCCAACATGCGTGGCCGGACATTAACAAGAGAATTGTGTTTCCTTGCTGCCTGAGTCCCGCTAATGTTGTGGACTGTATATATGTCTCCATCGGTGGGCGGGCGTGGAGAGGGCGTGGAAAAGGCGAGGAGAGGGTGTGTAGAGGGAGTGTCGGGCGTGGAGAGGGAGTGTCGAGCGTGGAGAGGGAGTGTCGGGCGTGGAGAGGGTGTGTGGAGGGCGTGGAGAGTGTGTGGAGAGGGCGTGGAGGAGTGTCGAGGGCGTGGAAAAGGCGAGGAGAGGGCGTGTAGAGGGAGTGTCGAGAGCGTGGAAAATGCGAGGAGAGGGCGTGGAGAGGGAGTGGGTGTGTCACGAGTGGATATAACTCTTGAGTTAAGTTTCCCTCGAAACAATAACCATCATTTGCACCCCCCTCCCTCTCCCCCTCCCCTCCCCTCCCCTCCCCTCTCCCCTTCCCTCTTTCTCGTATTTCTCAGCCGCCAGGAACAGGAAGTGAGAGGGAGTGAGAGAGGGGTTAAAAGATGTGGAAGAATGATCAGGGGGAAGAGGCAAGGATGGTCAGGGAGAGGAGGGCGATAGGTCAGGGGAGAGGAGGGAGATAGGTCAGGGGAGAGGAGGGAGAGTGGTAAGGGGAGAGGAGGGAGAGTGGTCAGGTTATTTATTAAAGGGTAGGGAGAGTGGGGGTGACTTTTAAACCTCTCACTAAGATGGACGCTTGGAGAGAGAGAGAGAGAGAGAGAGAGAGAGAGAGAGAGAGAGAGAGAGAGAGAGAGAGAGAGAGAGGTTAAATTCTTACCAGGTACAAATATCCAGGTTAATTTATTTTTTATTTAATCATCACTAATAACTGGCCGTATTAAGTGGGTTTCATATACATACTAATTCATAACTAGCCTTAGGTACCAAGACCATGTAAAAGACAATACCTGGGAATTACTGTACCTGTGCGGGCATATGTGTACCTGTGCGGGCATATGTGTACCTGTGCGGGCATATGTGTACCTGTGTGGGCATATGTGTACCTGTGTGAGCATATGTGTACCTGTGTGGGCATATGTGTACCTGTCCGGGCATATGTGTACCTGTGCGGACATATGTGTACCTATGCGGGCATATGTGTACCTGTGCGGGCATATGTGTACCTGTGTGAGCATATGTGTACCTGTGTGGGCATATGTGTACCTGTGCGGGCATATGTGTACCTGCGCGGGCATATGTGTACCTATACGGGCATCTGTGTGGATGGTGTGTGGAGGGAAGGAAGGGGATGTGGAGGGAAGGAAGGGTGTGTGGAGGGAAGGGAGGGTGTGTGGAGGGAAGGAAGGGTGTGTGGAGGGAAGGGAGGGTGTGTGGAGTGAATAAAGGGTATGTGGAGGGAAGGGGAGGGTGTGTGGAGGGAAGGGGAGGGTGTGTGGAGGGAAGGGAGGGCGTGTGGAGGGAAGGAAGGGTGTGTGGAGGGAAGGGAGGGTGTGTGGAGTGAATAAAGGGTATGTGGAGGGAAGGGGAGGGTGTGTGGAGGGAAGGGGAGGGTGTGTGGAGGGAAGGGAGGGCGTGTGGAGGGAAGGAAGGGTGTGTGGAGGGAAGGGAGGGCGTGTGGAGGGAAGGAAGGGTGTGTGAAGTGAAGGGAGGGTGTGTAGAGGGAAGGTAGGATGTGTGGACCAGCCGAGGTGACAAGGCAAAACAACATTAACCTCCCCACCCTCCATCCTCACCTCCCCACCCTCCATCCTCACCTCCCCACCCTCCATCCTCACCTCCCCTTCCTCCACCCTCACCTCCCGTCCCTCCATCCTCACCTCCCCACCCTCCATCCTCACCTCCCCACCCTCCATCCTCACCTCCCCACCCTCCATCCTCACCTCCCCACCCTACATCCTCACCTCCCCACCCTCCATCCTCACCTCCCCACCGTCCATCCTCACCTCCCCACCCTCTATCCTCCCCACCCTCCATCCTCACCTCCCCACCCTCCATCCTCACCTCCCCACCCTCCATCCTCACCTCCCCACCCTCCATCCTCACCTCCCCACCCTACATCCTCACCTCCCCACCCTCCATCCTCACCTCCCCACCGTCCATCCTCACCTCCCCACCCTCTATCCTCCCCACCCTCCATCCTCACCTCCCCACCCTCCATCCTCACCTCCCCTCCCTCCATCCTCACCTCTCCACCCTCCATCCTCCCCACCCTCCATCCTCCCCACCCTCCATCCTCACCTCCCCACCCTCTATCCTCCCCACCCTCCATCCTCCCCACCCTCCATCCTCCCCACCCTCCATCCTCACCTCACCTCCCTCCATCCTCACCTCCCCACCCTCCCTCCTCACCTCCCCACCCTCCATCCTCCCCACCCTCCATCCTCCCCACCCTCCATCCACCCCACCCTCCCACCTCCCCACCCTCCATCCTCACCTCCCCACCCTCCATCCTCTCCTCCCCACCCTCCATCCTCACCTCCCCACCCTCCATCCTCACCTCCCCACCGTCCATCCTCACCTCCCCACCCTCTATCCTCCCCACCCTCCATCCTCACCTCCCCACCCTCCATCCTCACCTCCCCTCCCTCCATCCTCACCTCTCCACCCTCCATCCTCCCCACCCTCCATCCTCCCCACCCTCCATCCTCACCTCCCCACCCTCCATCCTCCCCACCTCCATCCTCCCCACCCTCCATCCTCCCCACCCTCCATCCTCCCCACCCTCCATCCTCACCTCCCCACCCTCCCTCCTCACCTCCCCACCCTCTATCCTCCCCACCCTCCATCCTCCCCACCCTCCATCCTCCCCACCCTCCATCCTCCATCCTCACCTCCCCACCCTCCATCCTCACCTCCCCACCCTACATCCTCACCTCCCCACCCTCCATCCTCACCTCCCCACCCTCCATCCTCACCTCCCCACCGTCCATCCTCACCTCCCCACCCTCTATCCTCCCCACCCTCCATCCTCACCTCCCCACCCTCCATCCTCACCTCCCCTCCCTCCATCCTCACCTCCCCTCCCTCCATCCTCACCTCTCCACCCTCCATCCTCCCCACCCTCCATCCTCACCTCCCCACCCTCTATCCTCCCCACCCTCTATCCTCCCCACCCTCCATCCTCCCCACCCTCCATCCTCCCCACCCTCCATCCTCACCTCACCTCCCTCCATCCTCACCTCCCCACCCTCCCTCCTCACCTCCCCACCCTCTATCCTCCCCACCCTCCATCCTCCCCACCCTCTATCCTCCCCACCCTCCATCCTCACCTCCCCTCCCTCCATCCTCACCTCCCCTCCCTCCATCCTCACCTCCCCTCCCTCCATCCTCACCTCTCCACCCTCCATCCTCCCCACCCTCCATCCTCACCTCCCCACCCTCTATCCTCCCCACCCTCCATCCTCCCCACCCTCCATCCTCCCCACCCTCCATCCTCACCTCACCTCCCTCCATCCTCACCTCCCCACCCTCCCTCCTCACCTCCCCACCCTCTATCCTCCCCACCCTCCATCCTCCCCACCCTCTATCCTCCCCACCCTCCATCCTCCTCACCCTCCATCCTCCCCACCCTCCATCCTCACCTCCCCTTCCTCCACCCTCACCTCCCGTCCCTCCATCCTCACCTCCCCCCCTCCATCCTCACCTCCCCACCCTCCATCCTCACCTCCCCACCCTCCATCCTCACCTCCCCACCCTCCATCCTCACCTCCCCACCCTCCATCCTCACCTCCCCACCCTCCACCCTCTATCCTCCCCACCCTCTATCCTCCCCACCCTCTATCCTCCCCACCCTCCATCCTCACCTCCCCACCCTCCATCCTCACCTCCCCACCCTCCATCCTCACCTCCCCACCCTCCATCCTCACCTCTCCACCCTCCATCCTCCCCACCCTCCATCCTCCTCACCCTCCATCCTCACCTCCCCACCCTCCCTCCTCACCTCCCCACCCTCTATCCTCCCTACCCTCCATCCTCCCCACCCTCCATCCTCACCTCCCCACCCTCCCTCCTCACCTCCCCACCCTCTATCCTCCCCACCCTCCATCCTCCCCACCCTCCATCCTCCCCACCCTCCATCCTCCCCACCCTCCATCCTCACCTCACCTCCCTCCATCCTCACCTCCCCACCCTCCATCCTCACCTCCCCATCCTCCATCCTCACCTCCCCATCCTCACCTCCCCACCCTCCACCTCCCCTCCACCCCTCCCCATCCTCACCTCCCCACCCTCCATCCTCACCTCCCCACCCTCCATCCTCACCTCCCCATCCTCACCTCCCCACCCTCCATCCTCACCTCCCCACCCTCCATCCTCACCTCCCCATCCTCACCTCCCCACCCTCCATCCTCACCTCCCCATCCTCACCTCCCGTCCCTCCATCCTCACCTCCCCATCCTCACCTCCCCACCCTCCATCCTCACCTCCCCACCCTCCCTCCTCACCTCCCCACCCTCTATCCTCCCCACCCTCCATCCTCCCCACCCTCCATCCTCCCCACCCTCCATCCTCCCCACCCTCCATCCTCACCTCCCCACCCTCCATCCTCACCTCCCCATCCTCACCTCCCCACCCTCCATCCTCACCCTCCATCCTCACCTCCCCATCCTCACCTCCCCACCCTCCATCCTCACCTCCCCACCCTCCATCCTCACCTCCCCACCCTCCATCCTCACCTCCCCATCCTCACCTCCCCACCCTCCATCCTCACCTCCCTCCATCCTCACCTCCCCACCCTCCATCCTCACCTCCCCATCCTCACCTCCCCACCCTCCATCCTCACCCTCCATCCTCACCTCCCCATCCTCACCTCCCCACCCTCCATCCTCACCTCCCCACCCTCCATCCTCACCTCCCCATCCTCACCTCCCCACCCTCCATCCTCACCTCCCCATCCTCACCTCCCGTCCCTCCATCCTCACCTCACCTCCCTCCCTCCTCACCTCCCCACCCTCCATCCTCACCTCCCCATCCTCACCTCCCCACCCTCCCTCCTCACCTCCCCACCCTCCATCCTCCCCACCCTCCATCCTCCCCACCCTCCATCCTCACCCTCCATCCTCCCCACCCTCCATCCTCACCTCACCTCCCTCCCTCCTCACCTCCCCACCCTCTATCCTCCCCACCCTCCATCCTCACCTCACCTCCCCATCCTCACCTCCCCACCCTCTATCCTCCCCACCCTCCATCCTCACCCTCCATCCTCATCCTTGCCTGGTATGGTCTCGGCTCATCCTTGGTTGAGTGACATTGCTAAATTGTCCTCGAATTGCCAATTAGGTCGTTTGCAAATTGGTCGTTTAATGTTGTGTAGAACTTGAGGTAAGGGCTGTCCATCCTCCTCGCCTGCCACAACAAGGTATGATCCTCACCTTTACCTTCTGAATTTAGGAACAATTAACGTAGGTGTTGAAGGCTTCCAATGGCAGGTTAATTAGTACTCAGAGGGGTGGTTGATTCGCCCAGGTAAGGGGAATACCTGGTGGTGGGTGTTACCTGAGGGAGGAGAAAGTCGTGGGCGTCACCTGAGGGAGGTGCTGGTCGTGGGCGTCAGCTGAGGGAGGAAGGGGTCGTGGGTGTTACCTGAGGGAGTAGAGAGTCGTGGGCGTCACCTGAGGGAGGAGCTGGTCGTGGGCGTTAGCTGAGGGAGGAGCTGATCGTGGGCGTCAGCTGAGAGAGGAGCTGGTCGTGGGCGTCAGCTGAGAGAGGAGCTGGTCGTGGGCGTCACCTGAGGGAGGAGCTGGTCGTGGGCGTCACCTGAGGGAGGAGCTGATCGTGGGCGTCAGCTAAGAGAGGAGCTGGTCGTGGGCGTCACCTGAGAGAGGAGCTGGTCGTGGGCGTCACCTGAGGGAGGAGCTGATCGTGGGCGTCACCTGAGTGAGGAGCTGGTCGTGGGCGTCACCTGAGGGAGGAGCTGGTCGTGGGCGTCACCTGAGGGAGGAGCTGATCGTGGGCGTCAGCTGAGAGAGGAGCTGGTCGTGGGCGTCAGCTGAGAGAGGAGCTGGTCGTGGGCGTCAGCTGAGGGAGGAGCTGATCGTGGGCGTCAGCTGAGGGAGGAGCTGGTCGTGGGCGTCACCTGAGGGAGGAGCTGGTCGTGGGCGTCAGCTGAGAGAGGAGCTGATCGTGGGCGTCAGCTGAGAGAGGAGCTGGTCGTGGGCGTCACCTGAGGGAGGAGCTGGTCGTGGGCGTCACCTGAGAGAGGAGCTGGTCGTGGGCGTCAGCTGAGAGAGGAGCTGCTCGTGGGCGTCACCTGAGGGAGGAGCTGGTCGTGGGCGTCACCTGAAGGAGGAGCTGGTCGTGGGCGTCAGCTGAGAGTGGAGCTGGTCGTGGGCGTCACCTGAGGGAGGAGCTGGTCGTGGGCGTCACCTGAGGGAGGAGCTGGTCGTGGGCGTCACCTGAGAGAGGAGCTGGTCGTGGGCGTCACCTGAGGGAGGAGCTGGTCGTGGGCGTCACCTGAGAGAGGAGCTGGTCGTGGGCGTCACCTGAGAGAGGAGCTGGTCGTGGGCGTCACCTGAGGGAGGAGCTGGTCGTGGGCGTCACCTGAGGGAGGAGCTGGTCGTGGGCGTCACCTGAGGGAGGAGACATAAGGTGTAGGAAGTGGAGGTGACCTTTAAGAGAACTCACTCACGTCTACGTTCACTTGATCTTTCTCTTCTCTCTCTTCATGTCTCTTCCTCCGTTCACTTGATCTTTCTCTTCTCTCTCTGTGTTCTCTTCATGTCTCTTCCTCCGTTCACTTGATCTTTCTCTTCTCTCTCTTCATGTCTCTTCCTCCGTTCACTTGATCTTTCTCTTCTCTCTCTGTGTTCTCTTCATGTCTCTTCCTCCGTTCACTTGATCTTTCTCTTCTCTCTCTGTGTTCTCTTCATCTCTCTTCCTCCGTTGTTTCCTTCCTGGTCTCTTTATTCCTATTTTTCTTCTTCCTTGATCATCATGTTATTCCCTCCCCCGTGTTTCATGACGAAGGGGGTAGCTGAAGGAGGTGTCTGGGGGAGCTGAAGGAGGTGTCTGGGGGAGCTGGAGGAGGTGTCTGGGGTAGCTGAAGGAGGTGTCTGGGGTAGCTGAAGGAGGTGTCTGGGGGAGCTGAAGGAGGTGTTTGGGGGAGCTGATGGAGGTGTCTGGGGGAGCTGAAGGAGGTGTCTGGGGGAGCTGGAGGAGGTGTCTGGGGGAGCTGAAGGAGGTGTCTGGGGGAGCTGAAGGAGGTGTCTGGGGGAGCTGAAGGAGGTGTCTGGGGGAGCTGAAGGAGGTGTCTGGGGGAGCTGAAGGAGGTGTCTGGGGGGCTGGAGGAGGTGTCTGGGAGAGCTGATGGAGGTGTCTGGGGGAGCTGGAGGAGGTGTCTGGGGGAGCTGAAGGAGGTGTCTGGGGGAGCTGAAGGAGGTGTCTGGGGGAGCTGAAGGAGGTGTCTGGAGGAGCTGAAGGAGGTGTCTGGGGGAGCTGAAGGAGGTGTCTGGGGGAGCTGAAGGAGGTGTCTGGGGGAGCTGAAGGAGGTGTCTGGGGGAGCTGAAGGAGGTGTCTGGGGGGCTGGAGGAGGTGTCTGGGGGAGCTGATGGAGGTGTCTCGGGGAGCTGGAGGAGGTGTCTGGGGGAGCTGAAGGAGGTGTCTGGGGGAGCTGAAGGAGGTGTCTGGGGGAGCTGAAGGAGGTGTCTGGAGGAGCTGAAGGAGGTGTCTGGGGGAGCTGAAGGAGGTGTCTGGGGGAGCTGAAGGAGGTGTCTGGGGGAGCTGGAGGAGGTGTCTGGGGAGCTGGAGGAGGTGTCTGGGGGAGCTGGAGGAGGTGTCTGGGGGAGCTGAAGGAGGTGTCTGGGGGAGCTGGAGGAGGTGTCTGGGGGAACTGGAGGAGGTGTCTGGGGGAGCTGAAGGAGGTGTCTGGGGGAGCTGAAGGAGGAGTCTGGGGGAGCTGGAGGAGGTGTCTGGGGGAGCTGAAGGAGGTGTCTGGGGGAGCTGGAGGAGGTGTCTGGGGGAGCTGAAGGAGGTGTCTAGGGGAGCTGAAGGAGGTGTCTGGGGGAGCTGGAGGAGGTGTCTGGGGGAGGTGTCTGGGGGAGCTGGAGGAGGTGTCTGGGGGAGCTGAAGGAGGTGTCTGGGGGAGCTGAAGGAGGTGTCTGGGGGAGCTGGAGGAGGTGTCTGGGGGAGCTGGAGGAGGTGTCTGGGGGAGCTGAAGGAAGTGTCTGGGGGAGCTGAAGGAGGTGTCTGGGGGAGCTGATTGAGGTGTCTAGGGGAGCTGAAGGAGGTGTCTGGGGGAGCTGGAGGAGGTGTCTGGGGGAGCTGAAGGGGGTGTCTGGGGGAGCTGATGGAGGTGTCTGGGGGAGCTGGAGGAGGTGTCTGGGGGAGCTGAAGGAGGTGTCTGGGGGAGCTGATGGAGGTGTCTGGGGGAGCTGATGGAGGTGTCTGGGGGAGCTGAAGGAGGTGTCTAGGGGAGCTGAAGGAGGTGTCTGGGGGAGCTGAAGGAGGTGTCTGGGGGAGGTGAAGGAGGTGTCTGGGGGAGCTGAAGGAGGTGTCTGGGGGAGTCCAGTTCAAGTGTCTGGGTGACGCTTGATACTGCGGGTGAAGGAAGAGAGGCAAGCAGCGTCCAGAGGTGAGTGGTGTGGTGGCTGGGGTGGAGCGGGGCGGAGCGGGGCGGGGCGGGGTTCACAAACACACACACAGACACACACACACATATATATACACCTGCTATACAGATTAGTTGGTGGTGGCAGGGAATGACCATGCAAATGCCCACTACGTCTGTGTGTGTGTGTGGCCAGCGGGTGGACGTGACACAGCAGAACCACGGTCAAGACACACACACACACACACACACACTGGGAAAACATCAACAACAGCTGAGAGACTTCGTAACCTCCCCCTCCTCCCCCTCCTCCCCCTCCTCCCCCTCCTCCCCCTCTTCCCCCTCCTCCTCCTCCCCCTCCTCCCCCTCCTCCCCCTCCTCCTCCTCCTCCCCCCTCACCACCACCTTACTAACGGCACCTACCTCCACCTTCCTGCCGTGTACCTCTTTTCTCCCTCGTCTCTCACTTCTCTCCTCATCTCTCTCCTCTCCTCTCATCTCTCTCACTCCTCTCATCTCTCTCACTCCTCTCCTCGTCTCTCTCACTCCTCTCATCTCTCTCACTCCTCTCCTCATCTCTCACTCCTCTCATCTCTCTCACTCCTCTCATCTCTCTCACTCCTCTCATCTCTCTCACTCCTCATCTCTCTCAATCCTCATCTCTCTCCTCTCCTCATCTCTCTCACTCCTCTCCTCATCTCTCTCACTCCTCTCCTCATCTCTCTCACTCCTCTCCTCATCTCTCTCACTCCTCTCCTCATCTCTCTCCTCTCCTCATCTCTCTCCTCTCCTCATCTCTCTCACTCCTCTCCTCATCTCTCTCACTCCTCTCCTCATCTCTCTCACTCCTCTCATCTCTCTCACTCCTCATCTCTCTCCTCTCCTCATCTCTCTCCTCTCCTCATCTCATCTCACTCCTCTCCTCATCTCTCTCACTCCTCTCCTCATCTCTCTCACTCCTCTCCTCATCTCTCTCACTCCTCTCATCTCTCTCACTCCTCTCCTCATCTCTCTCACTCCTCTCCTCATCTCTCTCACTCCTCTCCATCTCTCTCTCTCCTCTCCTCATCTCTCTCTCTCCTCTCCTCATCTCTCTCTCTCCTCTCCTCATCTCTCTCACTCCTCTCCTCATCTCTCTCACTCCTCTCCTCATCTCTCTCACTCCTCTCCTCATCTCTCTCACTCCTCTCATCTCTCTCACTCCTCTCCTCATCTCTCTCATTCCTCTCCATCTCTCTCTCTCCTCTCCTCATCTCTCTCACTCCTCTCCTCTCTCTCACTCCTCGCCTCCTCTCTCTCACTCCTCTCCTCATCTCTCTCCTCTCCTCATCTCTCTCACTCCTCTCCATCTCTCTCACTCCTCTCCTCATCTCTCTCACTCCTCTCATCTCTCTCACTCCTCTCCTCATCTCTCTCACTCCTCTCCTCATCTCTCTCCTCTCCTCATCTCTCTCACTCCTCTCCTCATCTCTCTCCTCTCCTCATCTCTCTCACTCCTCTCCTCATCTCTCTCACTCCTCTCCTCATCTCTCTCACTCCTCTCCTCATCTCTCTCACTCCTCTCATCTCTCTCACTCCTCTCCTCATCTCTCTCACTCCTCTCCTCATCTCTCTCATTCCTCTCCATCTCTCTCTCTCTCCTCTCCACATCTCTCTCACTCCTCTCCTCTCTCTCACTCCTCTCATCTCTCTCACTCCTCTCCTCATCTCTCTCTCTCCTCTCCTCATCTCTCTCACTCCTCTCCTCTCTCTCACTCCTCTCATCTCTCTCATTCCTCTTCTCATCTCTCTCTCTCCTCTCCTCATCTCTCTCACTCCTCTCCTCATCTCTCTCATTCCTCTCCTCATCTCTCTCACTCCTCTCCTCATCTCTCTCACTCCTCTCCTCTCTCTCACTCCTCTCATCTCTCTCACTCCTCTCCTCTCTCTCACTCCTCTCATCTCTCTCACTCCTCTCCTCATCTCTCTCACTCCTCTCCTCATCTCTCTCACTCCTCTCCTCATCTCTCTCTCTCCTCTCCATCTCTCTCTCTCTCCTCTCCTCATCTCTCTCACTCCTCTCCTCTCTCTCACTCCTCTCATCTCTCTCACTCCTCTCCTCATCTCTCTCACTCCTCTCCTCATCTCTCTCACTCCTCTCCTCATCTCTCTCTCTCCTCTCCATCTCTCTCACTCCTCTCCTCATCTCTCTCACTCCTCTCCTCATCTCTCTCTCTCCTCTCATCTCTCTCACTCCTCTCCTCATATCTCTCACTCCTCTCCTCTCTCTCACTCCTCTCATCTCTCTCACTCCTCTCCTCATCTCTCTCACTCCTCGCCATCTCTCTCTCTACACTCCTCATCCCTCTCACTCCTCTCCTCATCTCTCTCACTCCTCTCCTCATCTCTCTCACTCCTCTCCTCTCTCTCACTCCTCTCATCTCTCTCACTCCTCTCCTCATATCTCTCACTCCTCTCCTCTCTCTCACTCCTCTCATCTCTCTCACTCCTCTCCTCATCTCTCTCACTCCTCTCCTCATCTCTCTCCTCTCCCCATCTCTCTCACTCCTCACCCATCAGTTAATTCCACTACTGTGCCATCATTACAATATTGCTTCTGTCTCTTCAATTGTCTCTCTGTCGTTAAACTGGATATTGTCTCTCCCGTCTCTCATTTAAGGGTGTCGTATTGTGCCACGGGTCGTAGAATTACACTGTAAATACTGATAACAGAGGCGACACGGGAGCCATAATTTCTGTGTACTGTTTACCGTTGTTTGTATACCTGTACTGTCTAGGTACATTGTTTGTATACCTGCACTGTCTAGGTACATTGTTTGTATACCTGCACTGTCTAGGTACATTGTTTGTATACCTGCACTGTCTAGGTACATTGTTTGTATACCTGCACTGTCTAGGTACATTGTTTGTATACCTGCACTGTCTAGGTACATTGTTTGTATACCTACACTGTCTAGGTACATTGTTTGTAAACCTACACTGTCTAGGTACATTGTTTGTATACCTACACTGTCTAGGTACATTGTTTGTATACCTGCACTGTCTAGGTACATTGTTTGTATACCTACACTGTCTAGGTACATTGTTTGTAAACCTACACTGTCTAGGTACATTGTTTGTATACCTGCACTGTCTGGGTACATTGTTTGTATACCTACACTGTCTAGGTACATTGTTTGTATACCTGCACTGTCTGGGTACATTGTTTGTATACCTGCACTGTCTAGGTACATTGTTTGTATACCTACACTGTCTAGGTACATTGTTTGTATACCTGCACTGTCTAGGTACATTGTTTGTATACCTGCACTGTCTAGGTACATTGTTTGTATACCTACACTGTCTAGGTACATTGTTTGTATACCTGCACTGTCTAGGTACATTGTTTGTATACCTGCACTGTCTGGGTACATTGTTTGTATACCTACACTGTCTAGGTACATTGTTTGTATACCTGCACTGTCTAGGTACATTGTTTGTATACCTGTACTGTCTAGGTACATTGTTTGTATACCGACACTGTCGAGGTACATTGTTTGTATACCTGCACTGTCTAGGTACATTGTTTGTATACCTACACTGTCTAGGTACATTGTTTGTATACCTGCATTATCTACATACATGCTGAATGAGTATAAACTTGCATGACGACTTTACTGAATAAATATCTATCTATCCATCTCGTGTGACCGGGACTCGAACTGGTATACTTGCGGTGGTGATAATGTTAGTCCGCGCCGCCACTTACGAACCACAAGAATCTAACGTCCAGAACCAGGAACATACGGACGGTGAATGTTGGTCATGGGCGTTGAGGTCCGGCTGACGAAATTAACATCCATGGAGCTAGATTTACGCTGAGACTAACGGACCTTAACTAGCTACGTTAACTTAACACTGGTTGGATATTGGACGCATAACTATGGTACAGGATATTTTTAAAGTTATTTTATACGTAACTTTTGTGTCCTAACTTACTGGTAAATTATCTAGTTAAGGTAAAGTCTTGGGGATATTTTGATGCCATTTTGGGTGTAATTTTTGTCGGTCAGCTGCATTTTTATATCTTTAATAACAAGAAAGGATCACATGTAGATTAGTCACCCTAACCTAATCTAACCTAACCTAACCTAACCTAACCTAACCTCCCTCCAGGGTTACAGGTTGGAAGCGTCAAACTCACTGAGGTGTTTATGATCGTGTCAGGTGGCGTGAGTCATTGCCACTATTCGCCCTCCTGAGTCAGTCACGCCATGAGGTGGTGGAGAGACGTGACTGTGTGACGTCATCGCCTGGTCTGTAATTCACAAAAGTTCGCACATTTAACCTTTCCTCTTAACTGCGAGGCGTTAGAACGGATCTACCTTATTGACCTTACGTAAAAAAAAAAAACTAAAATAACAACAAGAACAATTATGACCTTAAGACTGCATTAAATACGAACTCTTAACACGAATCAAGACCTAATATCAGCCTTCAGATCCTTTGTGAATTCGGACTCTGAAAGTTGCGATTTTAGGAGGAATTCGTAAATTTCCTCGTAACTCGGGATTAGAGAATTTTTCCTTTGTTTACGGTGCAGTCTTGGGAGTGTTGGCCCGCCATCTTTGAGACGTAGTTAAAGTGAAGAGGAATCATAAGGTCTATAGTTCAGGGAAAATATTAACTTTAGAGTTTAGGGGATTAAGGGGCATTGGACGAGACCGTAGTCGAGATAAGGGGCTGCTTTGGGTTGGATAATGGGGCTTAGTATATACATTAGGGGGTCTGTAAGGTTGGTTAAGGGGTGTTTGTAATTAAAGGAGTGTCAGGGTTGGATAAGGGTTATGGACTTAGAGGGTTTTAGGTCTGGATAAGAGGTTCGTGCTTAAAGGGTGCTAGAGTTGGGTTAATGGGATTTCATAATCACGTAAAGGGAGATGTAAATTATGCATAATATTTTTCCGGTTTTCCTTCTAAGTTTGTCTTGTAAATGTCTGTGAATTTTTACATCTATCTGTGTCTTATTTGTATGTGTTTACAATACATCTATAAATGTTTTTTACGCATATTTTTAACATTCCATTTTTGTATATGTCTCTGATCGTTATCCAAGGCATTTTTGTAGTATTTTTATATTTATATTTCTTTACTAATTCTTTTTTTCTTTATCTGTAAATGTGTTTCTTGTTGTTTCCCGACTCTTCTCCTGGTGAGTGTAAGGCAGTGTACTGAGAGAGTCTCCAGGAACTAACCTGAGGGTGAAGGTGACTGGTGGTGGGCTTTGTAGTGAGCTGCTGCATAACACATAGTTGGCAACTCCTCCACGACCTCCCTCCACCACCACGACCTCCCTCTACTACCATGACCTCCCTCCACCACCACGACCTCTCCACCACCACGACCTCCCTACACCACCACGACCTCTCCACCACCACGACCTCCCTCCACCACCACGAACTCCCTCCACCACCACGACCTCCCTACACCACCACGACCTGTCCACCACCACGACCTTTTCCACCACCACGACCCCCCTCCACCACCACTACCGCTCTCCACCTCGTCACCATCATGATTAACGATGGGGGGTATCTGAGACATCTTCACTATCACCATCACCGGCGTTGTCGTCATCACCACCCTCACCACCACTATTACCAACCTTGACTCAGCAGCCACCACCCTCACCACCACCATCAACAACAACAACAACAACAACAACAACAACATACACCACCACCACCACCCCCACTAAGCATTCAAGTCTCAGTAGACATATATCATTAACACTGCGTACCTGTGTCGACCATGGCCAGGTGAGGGTTACACACACACACACACATACTGCTGGGGAAGGTTAGGAAGAAGAAGAAGAAGACCCGAGCATTTCCGGTGCCATTGTTGACGTCTCTTGTGTTATTACTGTGACCTGCTGCTGTGTATAGCTCTGTGTAAATGAGTGTAGCTGTGTATTTTACTGTTTTGTGATTGTTTATTTTTCTCTCTCTCTCTCTCTCTCTCTCTCTCTCTCTCTCTCTCTCTCTCTCTCTCTCTCTCTCTCTCTCTCTCTCTCTCTCTCATAGCTCTATCCAGACTATAGATATATTATGATCGGTCCCAGAATTCCTACGCTGTGGAGAGTGTAAGGAAGGCAATGTTTACACACGCTCGACACTGGTGAAAATTTATCTCTGAGGTTAATTTTTCACAGGGAAGAGGTGCCGTCTCCTCCTCCTCCTTGACCCTCCCAGCACGTCTGAAACATCTTTAAAATTTTGAAGTCTTCGTCAGTCTGTGTTTACCTTGGATCAGAGGCTCTCGAGGGGAAGGGAGGGAGAAGGGAGGGAGGCGAGGTAAAGGGGTGAAAAGGAACGGGAAATAGAGTAGGAGGGAAGAGCAGGAGGTTAAAACTCTCGCCGCGGAAGAATCAGTGAGGGTTTGTGTTGAAGGGAGGGAGTCTTGGGAATGGTGATGGGATGGGGAGAGGAAATACTAGTAGAGAGGAGTTAGGTTGTGAGGTGGTGGTGTAGGGGAGGGGTAGGGAGGTAAGGTAGGAGGGGAGTAAGGTAGATGAGGAAGGGAAATGAGGAAGGAAAAGTGGAAGGAACGGAAGGGGATTTGAGAGGGAGGCAAAGAGAACAGAAAGAAGGAGAATGAGGCACCGATGAGTCAGGTGAAGGAGGGAAGTGGTAGATTTGAGTCAACTGTCGAAGGTTGATGAAGGAGGAGGAGGGAAGGAGGTGAGGGAGGGAGGTGGTAGAAATGAGTCAAACAGTAGTGAAGGAGGGGCACAAGTCATCATGTTACAGACCTTTATATACCACCATCACACACTCGGCCCTGGAACATGTTGTCGTGGAAGGACCTCGACCTTAGCCCCGCCACGTCCTACACAACTCAGTTCTCCCTGCCATGAAAATAACACGGCGTCAGCATCAGTGTTTAGTAGTGTCTGGCGTTCTGCTCCGCCGCCTTTCAACGACCTAGCTCATTTTGCATCATCGCCTGGGGAACGTTCGCCCACCCTGCCCTTACACTGGCGTTTTCTTCTAGTACGCTTCTTCTTCCCGCTTTGAATTGTATTTAACATAAGGCACTGTCCTGACCACCAGTCCCAAGACACGTTCCAGACAGTGCAGATGTTGGGTAGTTTTGGTGAGAAGGAGGGCGGGTGGGCGGGCTAGGATAGCGGTGGGCGGGCAGCGTTTCCGGTGCTTGAGGGAAGGTGGGGAGAGCGAAGCACCTGGAGGTACCTGACCATCCGGGGCTGTGTGGGGCAACGGCTGGGCATTTCCTGTATGGCTGGGCAGCGTGATGGGTATGACTCAGTGTTACAGCTACTAGAGAACTTAACATAACCTAACCTAACCCGACCTGAACTTAATCGAAATTTATGTAACTTAAGCTAATTTAACCTAATTTAACTTAATGTACCATGATACAATGTATACCTGAACTAACCTAACCTAACCTATCCTAACCTAACTTATCCTAACCTAACCTGACCTAACCTATCCTATCCTAACCTAACCTATCCTATCTTATCCTAACCTAACCTAACCTATCCTAACCTAACCTAACCTATCCTATCCTATCCTAACCTAACCTAACCTAACTTATCCTAACCTAACCTATTCGCTAGATGACTGTCGTTGGCAATTGATATAACCCATTTCCTCACTCACCCACTTATTCTCACCGTCTTTCACGCACGTCCTCACTCTCTCACTCACCCCCCATCTACTAACCCCCCCATCTACTAACCCCCCATCTACTAACCCCCCTTCTACTAACCCCCCCTACTAACCCCCCATCTACTAACCCCCTACTAACCCCCCATCTACAAACCCCCCTACTAACCCCCCTACTAACCCCCCCTACTAACCCCCTATCTACTAACCCCCCATCTACTAACCCCCTACTAACCCCCCCTACTAACCCCCCTACTAACCCCCCCTACTAACCCCCCCTACTAACCCCCCTCCCCCCACCGTCTAGAAACTTTCCCACACATTCGTTTCACCCCCCCCCCTCTTCCTTCCCCTCCGGTTTCCTTACCCCCCACCCCCCCCCCTCCCTTCACAGTAGTATACATATAGAACTGACAGGAACATTTAAGTAAATATATTAACTGTGTTTGATAAAATATTAAAATAATATATAAAATAACTCTTGGATATAATTAACAGAAGAGGTAAAGGTGTGTGTGTGTGTGTGTGTGTACTGAGGCACTAGTCTGTAGGATGGCCTTTTCTCCTGGGCCAATGTGTAAATAATTTATATCCAGTGCTCTCTCTCTCTCTCTCTCTCTCTCTCTCTCTCTCTCTCTCTCTCTCTCTCTCTCTCTCTCTCTCTCTCTCTCTCTCATCTTCCCCACCAGCTTGTTATGTGAGCTAGCACAAGTACACCACCACCACTACAACCACCATCGCTACTACCACAACTAATACCACCACCACCACCACCACCACATAACTACTACAACCACCATCGCTACTACCACCACCACCACTACCACCAGCCACCAACACAACTACCACCAACACAACTACCACTACCACCACGTAACTACTACTACCACCAGCACAACTACCACTACCACCACGTAACTACCGAGAATTAAGTGGTACAGCCGTCACGTGACCTCAACCATCAGGTGTGTCATTAATATTCCAGTTGTCAGCGAGGCATAATTGATGGTGGTGGTAATGGTGGTAGTGATGGGATGGTGGTAGTGATGGGATGGTGCTCGTGATGGGATGGTGATAGTGGACGTAATGATTGTTTTACGGTGGTGGTAGTGGTGCGATGGTGGTAGTAGTGTTGGGATGGTGGTAGTTGTGTTGGGATAGTGGTAGCAGTAGTAAGATGGTGGTGGTTGTAGTTTTGGGATAATATTTGGAGTGATGGTGGTAGTTTAGTGGTGATGGGATGGTTGTGGTTGTGGTAGGTGGACAGGTTAAGGCTCTTGGTGGGATAGATGTTGGACATGGCCTGAGGCTGTGTATGTGTGGTTAGGTTAGGTTAGGAGGGGCACCGTTTTTGGTTCCATCGTAGTCTAGTGTGCTGGATGTGTACCCACCAGGCAGGTCCACCTCACCTGGCCGGCCGCCACCTAACTCCACCCCCATCACCTTCCCCCCTCCCCCCCTACCCTGGTTACGCTTCCTCCCCTCCTTCTCCCCCCCCCACCTCCGCCTTCCCCTCCGGCTTGACCTTGAACTAAAGTCAGTTGCCTGGCCGTCGTCTGGTTCCTTGCCTCCCCCATGAATATCTAATAACCATTATCTCTCACCTTGTACACTTCATTAGTCTCTCTGTCGGCTTCTTTACTCTATTGGAGGATTAAGATGTTTTTTCTTTCATTAGTCCATGTTTTGTGGGTAAGTTGATGGAGTTGTTTTGACTTGGTGTGTACGAAGCCGTGGGTACATGATGGGATAAGGACATTGTGTGTGTCCGAAAGCAGTGGAGCGTCGGTGGCTTGGTGGTCATTGTTCACTCGTCTCTCATTATGAAGACATCGAGGGGCTGGCTGGCTGGTTGACTGGTGTTTCATTGTCCTGAGTAAATTCCCCCGTAGAGCTCACTCACTCCCTCCCCTGAGCACACACTGGGAGGAACGCCGTGCTGGAACGAATCATAGCGGCAACTCACTCATAATGGCGGACCAAGAGAGAAGTATTCATCGCAACATGCTGGCTGAGTGTGGAGGCCTTTGAAGACATCTCGGTGGAGTTAATGATACGCGTGAGGCCTACCTTGAAATATTGAGTCATCATCACAGACGCGACGGATGAGAACTGATGTTAAATGTTAATGCGTTACGTACCGACTTAAGTCTGTAGTTATCATACACTTGGCTCTCCGCGTAAACACCGCGTCAACAATAAAAAAAGTTGTTTTCGTTTAATATCCCATACGTTCTTCGCTATTTTTTTTCTTGTACAGTCGTTTGAGAATGAATGAACGAACGACATGACGGTAAACAGACAGACAAGTCCCCAGCGACAATTATAACTGTTTCAGTAACGTTAGCACCCAAGGGAAGTCATTTGAATATGTGGCCTGAAGCATGGCGGTTCATCCTCGTCTTCTCCCCCGTGTACCACGCTGCCTACACGTACACGCAACCACAGTTACACGCCCACGATGCCTCCCTCACATTGACTCGCACAGTCGAAGCCTCACGTACATGAAAGCTCTTATAACCATACACACACACGGCAGCAGTTATGTTAATGACCCCCGCCCACGCACTCACGCTGGGACACGCCCCTTGATACCTGGCAATTAATTAATAGATTAATTAAGAGCCTACCATTAATACGGTACTAAATTGGTTGAGTCTCGTCTTATACTGTAACCTATCCGGGGTGTGAGTGAGGGCTGCTGGGATGATAAGTGTGTGCGTTAATCGATCACACATTGTTTCTTTATAGAGTCGTTCCTGAAGACTGAATTGCCAGTCCAGTACGGTAACCACTCTGCCACCTGCACCTAGCGGCGAACTTAACCTGTGATTACGTGTTTATAGCGTAAAACAATTTCTCCCTCTCAATAAACACTATAGTTTAACTTCAGTTTTCTCCCACCTGCTGGTAAATGGAACCACAAGTCAGCTTGATTGAAACAACAGCTTTTTACTGTTTATGGTCAAAATTACCAAGAAAATGAAAGTAAGAAATTTATTAGTTGGGTGGAAAAGAAAACAAACTATGAAAAAAGTTTAATAGGTAGAGAAAAATATGATGCAAATTCTATTAATTGTATGGTGAAAATACCTAACCTAAACCTAACCTAAACCTAACCTAAACCTAACCAAATTGTATCATACGTTGGGTCGAAAATTCCAGTGTTTGTTGATAATTGTATACCTATAAAAATACCGAACTTTATTATTGGGCGGCTAAAAAAATACCAAGTTTTGTTGAGTATTTATATATATAAAAAGAAATACCCCAGATTTATAGCTACAAATACTTTAAATATCCGGATTTATGAGATATTTCTTTTTTTCCCTTACAACGGTAGAATAATACTGTTGTTTTTTTACCGTTGAGTGGTTAGGAGGTATATGGTTTTTCTGTTGGTTATCTGGAAACAACAGGGGCGGTTTTACTGTTGGTGTGTCGCAGAGTTAGTTCATGAGGTGAGAGAGAGAGAGAGAGAGAGAGAGAGAGAGAGAGAGAGAGACTTACCCTACTCACCAGTCTGCTGTTTGTTATATATTTATCTCTTTCTCTCTATCTCTACTATTTATCTCTCAACTTTATTCTTTCTCTATTTTATCTTTAATATTATTTCTATCTTTCCTTTTATTTAACCTCATTATTTTTTAGTTATATCTTGTCTCGTCTCTCTCTCTCTCTCTCTCTCTTCTCTCTCTCTCTCTCTCTCTCACACACACACAAATCTTAATTAGTCTTTTAAATTAGAAAACTCCAATTAGGTTTAAAATGATACCTGTAGTAGGATGTAATACTCCAAGTAGTGAGTTATTGTAATTGTTTCATAAGACTTCATTAATGTTGCTGCTGCGTTAGCAAAGTTGTTTAACATGTCCTTAAAAACAGGTGTAGTACCAGAATCCTGGAGGATAGCGAATGTAATACCGATCTTCAAGAAGGGGGATAGATCACTATCCTCTAACTACCGCCCAATCAGTCTAACATCAATAGTAGGCAAATTACTGGAAGCAATCATTTCAAACTCTATTCGAAATCACCTGGAGAAGCACAGATTGATCAATGATTCCCAGCATGGCTTCACAAGCGGACGTTCTTGCCTAACTAATCTATTAACATTCTTTTCATCAGTTTTCGAATCAGTGGACGAGGGGCACAATTATGATGTGGTATATCTCGACTTTAGCAAAGCCTTCGACAGAGTACCCCACGAAAGACTAATTAGAAAGGTAGAAGCTCATGGCATCAAAGGTGACATCCTTAAATGGATTAGGGCGTGGTTACAGGACAGGAAACAGCGAGTGAGCATTAACGGCACTAAGTCCCATTGGAGCAACGTCACAAGTGGAGTTCCCCAAGGCTCAGTACTTGGACCATTATTGTTTATTATATACATAAACGACATAGATATCGGCATAGACAGCAACATAAGTAAATTTGCTGATGATACTAAAATAGGACGTGTTATCAAATCTGACGAGGACTCGGCAAAACTACAGGAGGATCTAAACAAATTTTTCGAATGGTCTGAAAAATGGCAGATGAAATTCAACATTGACAAATGTAAAGTACTCAGTATAGGGAATGTAAACAGGGAAACCAGATACCAGATGAACAACGATGCCATAGAGAAATCCGACTGCGAGAGAGATTTAGGAGTAATGATAAGTAGGAACCTTAAGCCAAGTAAACAATGTGTTTTTGCTCGTAACAAGGCTAATAAAGTACTTGGGTTCATACAAAGGAGTGTTAGTTACAAGACTAGCGAGGTCATCCTAAAACTGTATCTTGCTCTTGTGAGACCACACCTGGATTACGCAGTCCAGTTCTGGTCACCGTATTACAGAATGGATATAGAATCCTTGGAAAGAATCCAGAGGAGAATGACAAGACTAATCCCGGGTATCAGGAACCTTGAGTATAGAGACAGGTTAAAGCATCTTAATTTGCACTCCCTTGAGAGACGTAGAGCGAGGGGCGACCTGATAGAGGTGTATAAATGGAAGGCAGGGCTAAACAAAGGGGACATTACAAAGGTACTCAAATTATCCAACCAGGAGCGAACTCGTAACAATGGTTTTAAATTGGACAAATTTAGATTTAGGCGTGAAATAGGTAAACACTGGTTTGGAAACAGAGTAGTGGATGAATGGAACAAGTTACCAAATATCATCATTAACTCGAATACGCTGAATTGCTTCAAACATAGGTTGGATGCTCATATGAGCAATAGGGGTTGGGTGTAAACGGGACTGCCCAGTATGGGCCAATAGGCCCGCTGCAGTTTCCTCCATTCTTATGTTCTTATGTCTGAGGCAGGAGTGTTTTTGTTCCGTCTGGGTTGGTTAGGTTAGGTTAGGTTAGGTTAGGTTTGGTTAGGTTAGGTTAGGGTAAGTGAAGTTAGGTTAGGTTTGGTTAGGTTAGGGTAAGTGAGGTTAGGTTAGGTTTGGTTAGGTTAGGGTAAGTGAGGTTAGGTTAGGTTTGGTTAGGTTAGGTTAGGTTAGGTTAGGGTATGAGAATATATTTTTTGGAATAGTTTATTATCTTCACTACGACAACTTGATAATTTGTAATAAAAAAATATTTAATTGTATTATTATCTTAATTTTTTTTTCCGGTGGAAGATGATAAATAATAATTAATAAAAGTCGTTGTATATTTTAGGGTTAAGGTTGTATATTAATGGTGCTGGCCAGGTGATGTGACCCGTGTGTGTGTGTGTGTGTGTGGTCATGTTATAGTTTACAGAGGCGGTGTTTGTGGTGTGTGACCCCAGGGTTCGCCCCCCAGCGCTGTAGCAGGTGTGGAGGTCTTAACTCAGTGCTCTACCCAAACACCGTGTTCCTCTCACCACCGCCACACCACCACCACCACCACTATCACCGCCGCCGCCACCAATAATAACAATAGCATCCATTACCACCACCTCTCACCACCACTACCACCACCAACTGCCAGCACCACCTCTTACCACCACTATCACCACCCTCATGCTGTTTAAAATAAGTGGTTGTAATGGTGGTGGTAGTGGTGGCAATAGTGGTAGTAGTAATGGTGGTAGTGGTGGTAATAGTGGTAGTAGTAATGGTGTTAGTGGTGGTGGTAATAGTAATGGTGGTAGTAGTAATGGTGGTAGTGAGGGAGGGAGGAGCGTGCTGGGAAAGGTAGTCATGGGGATTACCTGTGGAGACTTCAACGACACCTTCAGTAGTGTTCCTTGCCCTGAGACACGAACCTGCCCTCCCTTCCTTCCCTCCCCCCCCCTCCCTCCCTCCCTCCCTCCTTCCCTCCCTTCCCACCCTTCCCTTCTCCATTTCTGTCTTACCTCCTTCCCTCACTCCTTCCTTTCTCTTCCTTTGCCTTCCCTCTTCCCCCCCCCCCTTCCTCTTCCCTTGGCTTCCTTCCCTATCTCCTTTCCATTCTCCTCCTTGTTTCCCTTCCAACCTTTTCCTTCAGTTCCGGCCCCTCCCTTCTGACGCGAATAGAGGGAGGGGGAGGAAAAGTTAGGAAGTTTTTTACTGACATCATCATTATTATTATTATTATTATTATTATTATTATTATTATTATTATTATTTCAGTAGTAGTATCTTTAATCATGCAACAAATTCTCACTCATCTTAAAAAATACGTCAGGAGTCAAATAACAACGAACACACAAAACACTAGACCAGTTAAACACACAACACGTCCTGGGTGTAGTGACTGGTTGGTCCTCTGTACACTACACCTCAGATGACCCATAAAACACACTTAAGCTTCTCACCTGCCACACATAAGCCCCGGGGAGGGAGACGGAGAGCTAATCGCTGACTTTATGGTCGACTGGGAATCGGCTTAGCTGGTGGTGTGGGAGGGAGGGGAGGTTAAGTGTGTGTGTGTGTGGGGGGGGGGTCGTGGGTGGGGGGGAAGTGTGTGTGGGTGGGGGGGACGTGTGTGTGGGTGGGGGGAAGTGTG
Source organism: Homarus gammarus (assembly GCA_958450375.1). Lineage (NCBI taxonomy): Eukaryota > Metazoa > Arthropoda > Malacostraca > Decapoda > Nephropidae > Homarus > Homarus gammarus. The sequence continues at coordinate 471,982 of CAUDMG010000908.1, read as the reverse complement.
TGTGGGTGGGGGGACGTGTGTGTGGGTGGGGAGAGGTGAAGTGTGTGTGGGTGGGGGACGTGTGTGTGGGTGGGGGGGACGTATGTGTGGGTGGGGGGACGTGTGTAGGTGGGGGGAAGTGTGTGTGGGTGGGAGGGACGTGTGAGGGGGTGGGGGGAAGTGTGTGTGGGTGGGGAGAGATGAAGTGTGTGTGGGTGAAGGGGACGTGTGTGTGTGGGGGGGACGTGTGTGTGGGTGGGGGGACGTGTGAGGGGGTGGGGAGAGGTGAAGTGTGTGTGGGTGGGGGGGTCGTGTGTGTGTGTGGGTGGGGAGAGATGAAGTGTGTGTGGGTGAAGGGGACGTGTGTGTGGGTGGGGGGAAGTGTGTGTGGGTGGGGGGACGTGTGTGTGGGTGGGGGGAGATGAAGTGTGTGTGGGTGGGGGGGTCGTGTGTGTGTGTGTGTGTGGGTGGGGAGATATGAAGTGTGTGTGGGTAGGGTGGACGTGTGAGGGGAAGGGACGTGTGTAACTAAGCACAGTCTCTTAGCATCAGTTAGGAGACACAACTGTAACTAGGCACAGTCTCCTAGCATCAGTTAGGAGACACAACTGTAACTAGGCACAGTCTCCTAGCATCAGTCAGGAGACACAACTGTAACTAGGCACAGTCTCCTAGCATCAGTCAGAATCTTACACTGGGACTCTTGTTGGGGTGAGAACTTGTGGAGTTGGTATTGGTCTCTGATAACATTTATTAAGGTGTCTGGTCACTCAGGGCGGGGCCGGTCATCTGATGCTACTGACTAAGGTTTCTGATCTCATGTAACTCTTATTGAATGTATTTGTCTGAATTGGATCACGTGTGGTTGGAGGATTTGTGTGTAATAGTTTCTGATTCCTTGTGTGTGTGTGTGTGTGTGTGTGGTGTGTGTGGAGGCTCCCCGCTGGGTATAGTGTGTGTGGGGTCCCTGTGTCCCTCCATCTGTGGTGTGTCCTGGAGTCCACTAATGAGTCTTTTAGTTCTCTTGGTGTGGTCAGACGCCCTCCATGGAACCTACACTAGGAGGAGGAAGAGGAGACAGGGATGGAGGAGGAGGAGGAGGAGGAGACAGGAAAGGAGGAGGAGGAGGAAACAAAGGATGTGGAGGAGACGGGGGAGATAAAGGAGGAGGAGCAGAAGGTGGAGACAGAGGGAAAGGAAGAAAAGGTAGACAGGGGAGGAAAAGGTGGAGACAGGACGAGGAAGAAAAAGTGACAGAGAAAGAAAGGGAGAAGACAGAGGAGGAGGAGAGGCCTACAGTGAGCTTGGCTGGTGCTTGACAGGATGGGTATGCGGGCTGAAGAAAGCCACTGTGTGTGTGTGTGTGTGTGTGTGTGTGTGTGTGTAGAGGTCCTGGATGGTGGTCACTATTCACCAGAAGCGACCATAGTTGTCCAGCCTGACGTCTTAATTGCTGGTTTATCCTCCCATCTCCGCCCCCCTCCCTCTCCTCCTCACCCTGTCTAGGCTCCTCCTCACCCTGGCTTATACCTCCTTCATTCACTCCTCCTTCTCCCTCTCTCCTCCCTGGCCCTCTTTTGATCCACTTGTATCCTGGCCACTTTCTACTTCCACCTCCTCCTCTTGGCCACCTCCTTCTCTTGGCCTCCTCTTCTCCCTCCTCCTTCTCTGGCATCCTCCTCCTCTTGGCCTCCTCCTTCTCTTGGCCTCCTCCTCCTCTTGGCCTCCTCCTTCTCTGGCATCCTCCTTCTCTTGGCCTCCTCCTTCTCTTGGCCTCCTCCTCCTGGCATCCTCCTCCTCTTGGCCTCCTCCTTCTCTTGGCCTCCTCCTTCTCTTGGCCTCCTCCTTCTCTTGGCTTCCTCCTTCTCTTGGCCTCCTCCTCCTGGCATCCTCCTCCTCTTGGCCTCCTCTTCCTGATCCTCTTCTCTGGCATCCTCCTCTCGGCTCCTCCTTCTCTTGGCCTCCTCCTCCTCACCAGTTAGAGTCTTAGTATTAAGTGCTTAGGTTGTGGGTGGAGGCCAGATGGACACGGAGATAATGGGAGATTGGTGTACCTTGGTCTCCTCCTGCTCCTCCTTAGTCATCTGTCACTCCTAACCACCTCCTCCTTCTCTTCTTCCTCTTTCTTCTTCTTCTTCTCTTCCTTCCCCTACTCCTCTTCATTGATTTCCTTTTCCTGTTATCTCTCTTGTCTCCTAGTTTCTCTCACTCCTGTCCTCCTACCCTCCTGGTCTCGTCTCCCACTGGTCTCGTCCTCTGGCGCGTCTCTCTGTCAAACTCAAGTCTCTCAGTCTCATTCAGTGTGTCTTCCTGAGCCTCTCGGGGCCCCTGTCTCACCCATTGTCCTCCTCTTTCTTCCTACCTGTCTTCTTTGTCTTGTTTTCTTTGACCTTTCTTCTCTCCTCCTTCCCCTCATGATAGCCTTTTATTCATCCTATTTTTTCCTTCATTCTCTTTCATTCATTTTTATCTACAAGATCCATCTAGTCGTCTTATACACCATCTTTATCTAAACATTCCTACCTCCCGTCTTTTGATTTCTTATTTTCTTTGTATTTCCTTATTTTGATTTTTTTTTTTATATTATTATTATTTTTTTCGCTTCTTGGTAATTTTTATCTCTGTCGAAACTTCTTTATTTCTTTGTTTATTGTTGTTTTTGTTTTAATTGTTTGTTGTGTCTTAAATGTTTTGGTCGGTTATATTCCGATTTTTTTTGTTATTTTTTTTCACGAGTTTCTTCAGCCTCTACGTTTTTTTTTCTGTGCATTTTTTTTTATCTTCCTTACCTACCGTCTTCCTTATTTACCGTCTTCCCTAACTTACCGTCTTCTTTACCTACCGTCTTCCTTATTTACCGTCTTTCCTGCCTACCGTCTTCCCTACTTACCGTCTTCCCCACTTACCGTCTTCCCTACCTACCGTCTTCCCTACCTACGGTCTTCCCTACCTACCGTCTTCCCTACTTACCGTCTTCCCTACCTACCGTCTTCCCTACTTACCGTCTTCCCTACTTACCGCCTTCCCTACCTACCGTCTTCCCTACCTACGGTCTTCACTATCTACCGTCTTCCTTACCTACCGTCTTCACAACCTACCGTCTTCCCTACCTACCGTCTTCCCTACCTACCGTCTTTCTTACCTACCGTCTTCCCTACCTACCGTCTTCCTTACCTGTCAGTCAATAGTTTTATGAGTTTCTTTAACCTCAGAGAGTGGTTTAATGGATACGACAGTCACCTCCTGCCCCAAGGGTCACCGGTTCACCCCCCAGCTGTACCTGTACCGGCCTTTTAAGTTGGGGAAGTGAAGGCGTTCGAGTACAGTACCGGCCACGTTGCCTCCTTGTGTACTGAAGTCTTAGTAAACATCAAAGGTACTTGTAAACCTTCTCAGCCCTTCTGCTTGTTTAATCTCTTTATTTCAATTCCCCTTCCCACCATTTTTATTCTTTTTGTTTATTTGTTTATTTTTTATGTATTTATTTTTATTTATTTATTATTATTATTATTATTATTTTTTTTTTTTTTTTTTTTTTTTTTTTACGAGTTCCTTGATCGTTATGTCAACACACCTGCCTATTTTTGCTATCTTTTCCACATATGTTTTTTATCTCAACTTTTTCTCCTACACTCTCAATCCTTTCTCCTCCTCCTCCTCCTCCTCCCACTTAAGTGTCACTTGTGTTTTCCCTCCATTTTTTGTTTTCCAAAGTTTTTTATATTCTTCTCTTCGTCTCTGTTCAGCCTCTCTTGGGCTACCTTCTCCACCCTCCTCCCCTTCCACCCTCCTCCCCACCTCCTCCACCCTCCTCCCCACCTCTTCCACCCTCCTCCTCACCTCTTCCACCCTCCTCCCCACCTCCTCCACCCTCCTCCTCACCTCTTCCACCCTCCTCCCCACCTCTTCCACCCTCCTCCCCACCTCTTCCACCCTAACTGTTATTGTAGTGGTGAAAGCTTGTGGTTAGGGTAGAGTCTCAGTGTGATTTTGTCGCCATATTGGACGTTATGTTCGTCTTGTTGCTCTTGTCAAGTAGTTATGTGTGTTGTTATGTCTCTAGTTGCGAGGAGGAGAAGTAGGAGGAGAAGGAAGAGAAGGAGGGAGACAAGGAGTAGGAAGAGGAGGAGGAGAGTGACAAGGAGTAGGAAGAGGAGGATGAGAATGACAAGGAGTAGGAAGAGGAGAAGAAGGAGGAGGAGGAGAGTGACAAGGAGTAGGAAGAGAAAGAGGAGGAGGAGAGTGACAAGGAGTAGGAAGAGAAGGAGGAGGTGGAAGTCTGAAGTAAGAGAGACATCAAGGACAAGATATCACAAAGAAGGAGACCAAGGGGGAGGAAGAGAAGAGAAGAGAAGAAACGAGAAGAGAAGAGAAGAGACGAAGAGAGAAAAGGAAATTAACTTACGAATCTTTCCAAATCGTGATCCTGAGTGTAGGTTGACGTATAGCCCAGCCTTGTTTTTTTAGTAGAGTCTCAAGTGTGATTTTTTGACGCCATTTTAAACACAATCTTTATACTTTAGCGTTATGTTAGCCAGATAAAGTCATTCCTATCTTACGACCCTTTGAGAATTCTTACGGTGGAAAATATCAAGTTACTATTTTCTTGATAGTTTTTCGTCTTTCACTTGACTTTCTTCTTCCATCATTCTTTTGTGTCATGTCTCTCTTATTCTTTTCCTATCCTTTCCTTGGGACTCGTAATTCCTTTTCTTTTCCATCTCTCTCTCTCTCTCACACTGTCTTTCCCTTTACCTTGAGGCGTAATGTATGTCTCGGGTGCTGGCCAAGGGATAGGGTGGGGGGGGGGGGGGGGGGGTGTTTGTTGGTTGGTAGTTTAGGTTAGGTTAAAGTTTGGCTAGGTTAAGGTTTGGTTAGGTTAAGGTTACATTAGATTTTACTAGTTTAGTTTAAATTAAGGTTAGGTTAGGTTAAGTCAAGTTAGCTTAGGTTAGAGTCGGCCATGATAAAGTTTGGTTAGGTTAGGCTAGGTTTCTCACTACAGTATAACTAGTTAAGAAAAAAATAATAATTATGTGAACACCTTAGGCATGTAGACGGAGGGGAGGACTGTGAGGGAGGCGGTGAGGGAGGAGGTGAAGGTGGCAGTGAAGTAGAACGTGAAGGAGTAGGTGAGGGAGGCGATGGTGGGAGGAGGTGAAGGTGGCAGTGAAGTAGAACGTGAAGGAGTAGGTGAGGGAGGCGATGGTGGGAGGCGGTGAAAGATGTGCTGATTGAGGTGGCGAAGGAAGATGTGAGGGAGGCGGTGAGGGAGGAGGTGAAGGTGGCAGTGAAGTAGAACGTGAAGGAGTAGGTGAGGGAGGCGATGGTGGGAGGAGGTGAAAGATGTGCTGATTGAGGTGGCGAAGGAAGATGTGAGGGAGGCGGTGTGACGAACGGGTGGTCCTCCGTGTTGACAGTGTGGGTGTGTAGGACTCTGTAGGGGTGCTGGCCTACCCTTGTCTCTACCTTCCTCCTCCCTCAGTCCCTTACCCTCCTCCCTCAGTCCCTTACCCTCCTCCTCCCTCAGTCCCTTACCCTCCTCCTCCCTCAGTCCCTTACCCTCCTTCTCCCTCAGTCCCTTACCCTCCTCCTCCTCCCCATCACCACCATCCTCTCACCCCCATCACCACTACCTTCCGTCACCATCCCTTTACTCATACTCTATACTCCCCATCACCCCCTTCGTACCCCCCCCCCCTCCTTCACCACCATCACTACCTTCCCCTTTCCCCTACTTCTCCCTTCACTCCCCCTACCAGACCCTACCCTAACCACAGCACTACCATTACTACCCACCCTTAAAGACCACCCTCCCCCCCCCCCTATAAACCATTGTCGCCGCCCCCTCCACCCCCCTTTGCTACCACTACCTGTCGTGTCACATCCCTCCACTCCACCTACCCTCCACCTACCCTCCACTTGCCCTCCGACTGCCATCCAGCCCATCCCAAGGCCGTCTACACTCATCTGGTTCCAAGGTAATTATTACGTTAATCTAATTGAAGCGTCACATTGAAACTCCTCCAGAAAAAGATAATTATTATAAATGAATTAAATGTCATCTCTTCCCTCAATTTATCTTACATTTTAACTATAATTCCTGTTGGGATTTTGACTGTAATTACCTGTAGCTGTGATTAAATTGTTGGTAATTATTTTCAATACACAGAATGTCATCAATTTGCTGGACTAATTAAACTGAAGCGTAATATTTTGATCTTATTACAAATGTTAATTGATATAAGGACAATAAGTCTCTCGCTGTTTAATTAAATTCCAAGGGGCGGCTCCCACAGGTATTAGCCCTGGCAGTATGGTGCTACAGGAGAGTGTTAAACAATGAGTTATATTGATAGTGAAAACAGACAAAGAAATACTAAAACAGACGGAAACAACGAGAGAAATACTGGAAATGTATAGAATAAGATGAAATGAGATGATTTAGCCTTATAAATAAAAATTAGTGAGAGGAATTGATGGTTAGTAATGAGGGTAGGAAGTGTCAGGGGAAGGAGAGACAAGGATGGATGGTACTGAGAGCTGTGGGTCCCTGGGGAGATGTAACATACCTGGGGAACAATTGGTAAACACAGCCCAGGAAGTCATTTTTAGTGGTGGGCCGTGGTCGCCATCCCTCAGGTGTATTTTTTGAGTCCCGTTAATATTTTTTGGGGAGGAGAAATACAATATAAATCTGCTGTAGATTTGTAATGCGACTTTTGTCATTAGTTTCCTCGGCTAATGTGATCGGAAATGTCACATTGTAATTCTGTTTCGTGTTAATTACTTTTAATGGTCCATAAATGGTCTTTGTCAGGCAGTATTTGTCGTAAAGTGAGTGACTTACAAGTGAGGGGTCTGGGTGTAGATGAAAGGTCAGGGTGTAGTGGACAGGGTGTAGGGGAGGGGTCAGGGTGTAGATGAAAGGTCAGGGTGTAGTGGACAGGGTGTAGGGGAGGGGTCAGGGTGTTGATGAAAGGTCAGGGTGTAGGGTAGGGGTCAGGGTGTAGGGGAGGGGTCAGGGTGTAGTGGACAGGGTGTAGGGGAGGGATCAGGGTGTAGATGAAAGGTCAGAATGTAGTGGACAGGGTGGTTAGGTGTAGGGGAGGGGTCAGGGTGTAGTGGACAGGGTGTAGGGTGTAGGGGTCAGGGTGTAGGGGAGGGGTCAGGGTGTAGTGGACAGGGTGTAGGGGAGGGGTCAGGGTATAGTGGACAGGGTGTAGGGGAGGGGTCAGGGTGTAGTGGTTAAGGTGTAGATGAAAGTTCAGGGTGTAGTGGACAGGGTGGTTAGGTGTAGGGGAGGGGTCAGAGTGTAGTGGTTAAGGTGTAGAGGGTATAAGTGAGGAGCAGGGTGATCGGGAGGGGGGGGGGTGCAGGGGGCAGGTGAGGTGGACCCAGGTAGACAAAACAACAAACTGTGACCACCCGGAACACAGACATCACCCGGAGTGTCCCTCACCCACCCACCGCCACACCCACTACACCCGTCACTACCCACCCATCCCACCCATCACTGCCCACCCGTCACTCCCCACCCACCCACCCGCCCACCCCTCTCCGTGGTTTCCCTATCGTGTCAGTTTATTATTGACAGATATGAAGACTTTATTGTGGGTGGAGATGGAAGGAAACAGTATCTAGCCATCTATCTATCTCAGGGCCTCAGTGCTGTGACTACCACCGCCTCGCCACGCTCCAGGAGGCGAGGAAAACAGACCAAATCTCTCCACTACCCTAGAGACGAGTATACTAAGTCATCACCACATCAACATAGACCTTACGGCAGTTCTCCGTTATGAGGCTCCCCCGTGTGCCTACATTCCCGATTGGCTCCACTGTGTTAACGGTTTGGGGCGAGAAATGAAGAGAAACCCTGATTATTTTTTGGGGATTTGATCTTTCGTTGTGTTTATTGGATTAAGTAACTTGGAATTAGACACTCGTAGTTTATTTCATCTGATGATTAAAAATAAAACCTAACGCTATCTGGATGGGGTTAGGTTAGGTTAGGTTAGGTTAGGTTAGGTTAGGTTTGGTTTGGTTAGGTTAGGTTTGGTTAAGTTAGGTTAGGTTAAGTTAAGTTAAGTTAGGTTAGGTTAAGGTGTTCAATCATCGTGTGAAACAACCCAGGGTCTATGCTTCAGGTAATTGGATCTTTGTTTAATATGCAAATGGAAAGAAAATGAGAAGTCCTAATTGTATGGAGGTGTAAAGTTATACCTGTCTTACCTGTCCTCCAGTGGTAGGCTAGCGGTGTGGCGGTCACCCTTCCTACCTTAGTGTTATTGTCTGCTGGAGTGAGATGTTAGTGGGTGGCAGGTACAGCTCTTCTGCTTTGGGAGGGTGTGGTGAGGTGTGGAGGGGAGGGTGTGGGCGTGGTGTGGTATGGTGGATGTGGTGTGGTGAGGTGGGGAGGGGAGGGTGTGGGCGTGGTGTGGTGGGTGGGGTGGTGGGGAGGGGAGGGTGTGGGCGTGGTGTGGTGGGTGGGGTGAGGGAGTGGTAGGTTGGTGTGGTGAGGTGTGGGCTTTGTTTATTGGCTGTGGGTGGGGTTCATCATCATCATCATCATCATCCTCATCATCATCATCATCATTATCAACCACCACCTCTTCTCTACACGTTACTGTATAAAAGCAACAAGAACATGCGTCATCACCACCACACGGCCTCACCACCACACGGCCTCACCACCACACGGCCTCATCATCACACGAACTCATCACCACACGACCTCATCACCACACGACCTCACCACCACACGGCCTCACCACCACACGGCCTCACCACCACACGGCCTCACCACCACACTGCCTCACCACCACACGGCCTCACCACCACACGGCCTCATCACCACACGGCTTCATCACCACACGGCTTCACCGCCACACGGCCTCACCGCCACACGGCCTCACCACCACACGGCCTCACCACCACACGGCCTCACCACCACACGGCCTCACCACCACACGGCGTCACCACCACACGGCCTCACCACCACACGGCCTCACCACCACACGGCCTCACCACCACACGGCCTCACCACCACACGGCCTCACCACCACACTGCCTCACCACCACACGGCCTCATCACCACACGGCCTCATCACCACACGGCCTCATCACCACACGGCCTCATCACCACACGTCCTCACCACCACACGGCCTCACCACCACACGGCCTCATCACCACACGGCCTCATCACCACACGGCCTCATCACCACACGTCCTCACCACCACACGGCCTCACCACCACACGGCCTCACCACCACACGGCCTCACCGCCACACGGCCTCACCGCCACACGGCCTCATCACCACACGGCCTCACCACCACACGGCCTCATCACCACACGGCCTCACCACCACACGGCCTCACCACCACACGGCCTCATCACCACACGGCCTCACAACAACACGGCATCACACCTACATTAATAATGCACCAGGTATTAACAACACATTAATCCTCAACGTCCAGCAACACAGAAAACGGAAGGAATTGCCAACAATATTTTCTGGTGTTGTAATTACTGACAAAATTATCCAAATCCAAACAGCCTTTGTTGACTCACGCCTGACAGATGAAGGTAACCTCTTACTCACCTGAGACCAGTGGCCCTCACGAGTAACAAATTGTTTAACTGGATCTCTTGTAATTTCTGGCTCGCACGCTGACTACATTACCCTCGTGAATATTAATGTTTGGTGGACAATTTACTGAGTGAGTGTTGAAGCAGAACCAGTGTGACCCCCTCGGTTATGTGTGTGTGTGTGGGTGAAGGCAGGGCTGAACTCTCTAGCTTCCTGACGTCATGTGGCCAATACACTCACAAGCGCGGCCCATTGTGCGTACGAGAGCTTTGTTAGGCGAGGGAAAGGCGTGAAAAAAAGAAATTAAATAACATTATCTTTATTGCCTCCCACAACAGAATTCAACGGAGCTTCGTCAGCCGTGGTGTGTTTGTTCAGAGTAAATAGGGATTGTGTTTACTGCCTAGTGAATTTGCCTCCTTCCTCAATCTCACAGTCCACCACGGTAAACACAGCATGACGTCAGAGGGCAGCTGCCTCTCCTCAGTGTCCCTTACAAGTCTTCTTCAGATCGTTGTTGGTCAGCCATGGAGGCGAAGGTGTCTGTCCCTCACCCCATCTTGTCTCCCCTTCCCACTCACTCTTTGTCTCCACTCTCTCACTCCACTTCCTTCATTACTTCCATCTCTTGCTCCCTTCTTCACCTCCGTCACCTACTCTCTTAGCCTCTTCCTGTACCTCTTACCTTCACAGCCACACACAGTTACTCTCTCCTTCTTCAGCGCCATCTTCAGTCCCTAATAACTCCTGTATTTACCTTCCCTGCTCTTTATGCTTCTATCATCATCATCTCTTTATTTCCTCTTCCGGTACCAATTATAACCCTTCTCCTTCTCTGATATTCTCTGGAAATATACAAGGTAATTTCACCCGTTGGCAGTGTGTTGGTACCAGCGTGGGAAGATCACCACCGCCAGGAAGCTCCACTGAATGCATCAAAACTAAATTTGCTTAACCAACCCCGACCGTGAGACTCATGGTGGTGAGGGCTTAGTGGAGGGTCACTGGAGGGCTGTTGGGGGACTACTGGAAGGCTTCTTGAGGACGAGTGGAAGATTGTTGGAGAACTTTTGGAAGGATGCTGGAGAACTACTGGAAGGATGCTGGAAGGCTTCTTGAGGACTAGTGGAAGGTTGTTGGAGAACTTCTGGAAGGATGCTGGAGAACTACTGGAAGGATGCTGGAAGGCTGACTGAGGACTGGTGGAAGGCTTCTTGAGGATGGAGTCATTCAAGCGTTGTTGTTGACGGGCGCCAAAAGCCTCGGTCACACGGACTCAAATCCAGGAATGTTTTAGCAGATGGTCAGATAAGCCGGAGAGACTGAGGGGGTCATAAACAGGTCATTTGAGGTCACTTCTGCTACCCTCAACCTAATCTGGAACCAGTCATCAAGGTGTATCAGTAGTGACCATCTCTCCCAATTTCACTGACCCTGATTGTTATCTGTCTGTTCATCGATCCCGTCTCTGTCTTCTTTAAACGTGGCGGGAAAGGTGTACCGAGACTTCCTAATGCATCTAAGATCAAGGGAAGATTAGGCAACGAGCGTATTTCACCTGATGATTCAAAACACTACCTGTGGGAGAGGGTTAGATTGGGTTAGGGTGTTTAGTCGTCATTATGAAATAACCTGAGGTGTTTAATGTTCATATGAGTCTCCATTTACCCTCGACTCGTATGGAGAGAAGGAAAGTGAATGAAGGTTTTCTCATCTCTGGAATGCTACACAAATATTCACTTTGCTCACCAAGTTGACTCCTCGGTGAGAGTTTAATCTCCTCTTACTCTTCCACTTTCATTTACTATTCTTCTCTACTGTGCGGTCTCTTTGACGCTCCACTCGTTTATGTATTCTGGGAATGGTTTTAATTTATCAAAGAGAGACTCGAGTTTGTTTCTTCCCCACACGGACGAATATCACTGAAAAATTTACAAACTGCAATACTGTGGAGAATGTTGTGGTCACGGTTGTGTTTATCAGTCAACATTGCCTTGGCCATCCTGGTATTGTGATATTTTAAACCTCAAGTAATACCTGATTCTGAGCTGGATGTGTTTACTCCTAAAAGTTGCTGTGAAGAAAGTGCTAACGTTGTTTTTAGCTCATCGTTACTGAACCGTTGATCCGTGTTTTGCTGGACCTTCACAGTTTGTTACACTTGTCCTCGCCAGTACTTTTGAGACTCGGTCGGTTTTACGTTGTACTTCATCGCCAGAACTCAACAACATCCCTCAAGGTTGTTTGTATTGTACACTGTTCTCTTAAGACCTTGGTTTTAGCATTTATGGCTTTGTCACCAATACAACTTAATACTAGCATCTACCGCTCGCCGTCCCCACTGTCCACCCATCATCGTCGTCTCCCCTCCTCTCCCACCATCCACAGCCCACCAGGTACAACCCACCGCTCACACTCATCCACTTTAGTGCACTATAGATTCTTTCTAACATACAGTCCGCTGAACCCAAGTTTTTACCCCAGCAATGTTTTAAACAAGTTCTTGGGAGACAAAAAACACGTTAATCCTCTTATTGGCAATAGTCCCCGCAGTGTTGACCAAACAAAACAAAAGCATCGTTTCCTGTTTATGACGCTGACAGGTGAGGCGAGGAGCCCAGGTGAGGTCAGGTCAGACTAATGAACCTGTAAAGGTGAGCGGCTGGAGGTGTCACTCATGGTCACACGCTGAGGCCACCCAACAACCTGTCTCAGATATGTCCAAACTTGAAGTGAAATTTGATAAGGACTTTAATGTTTCTTCTGCGACGATAAACTATATATAGAACCGTAAAGGTTGAGACAACACAGCTCGGATACTGTTGAAAGGACAGGTGACCGGCAGGTATTTTAGACTACGTCAGGTTTTGGGCAGGTATGTTAATGGTCTACATTGTACACATGTGTTCAAAAGTTTTGAGGATTTAAAAAAAATCGTTTTCCACTTAAACATTATTTTCGTATTTGTTAATTGGTGTTACTAAGTACATTTTCATGCATACTAAGTGCTAAGGATGGACTAAATACCGAGGCTTGTACTGTATATAGTATATTTGTTCTTAGTAATGGGTGTTTGTACTGTACTGTACTGTACGTACATTATATTCTTGTTTAATAGGTAAGTTGAGAGTAAGGAAGGTCTGCTCCCGGAATATATCGTCGAGGTTGACTGTGATGTGACTGTTGCCTCGACATTACCATACTTGATGAAGACGAGATGATCAGACGCGCTGAGTTATGGCAAGGTATTGACGACGTGAGCTGGGCCTCGTGAGCTGGGCCTCGAGAGCTGGGCCTCGAGAACTGGGCCTCGTGAGCTGGGCCTCGTGAGCTGGGCCTCGAGAGCTGGGCCTCGAGAGCTGGGCCTCGTGAGCTGGGCCTCGAGAGCTGGGCCTCGTGAGCTGGGCCTCGAGAGCTGGGCCTCGAGAGCTGGGCCTCGAGAGCTGGGCCTCGTGAGCTGGGCCTCGAGAGCTGGGCCTCGTGAGCTGGGCCTCGTGAGCTGGGCCTCGAGAGCTGGGCCTCGTGAGCTGGGCCTCGTGAGCTGGGCCTCGTGAGCTGGGCCTCGTGAGCTGGGCCTCGAGAGTTAGGCTTTATGAGCTGGGCATCTTGTACTGGGACCACCTGCTATATATACCACGTATGAAAAAGGTGTGTTATGTAAGGTCCTCGGCGGGGCACGGAGCTAGAGGTAAGTAATATTAGAATCATGGTTATTTACGGCGGCCCGGACCAGGGAAAATACAACACACCATCCCAGGGCCTCACCATCCCAGGGCCTCACCATCCCAGGGCCCCACCATCCCAGAGCCTCTCATTCTTACATAACACAGGCTACTGTATACAACATTACCATAATACTGTACTTCCTATAAAATTTAATCAGTATTGGCGTTCATGCAACCATTCCAGTGCATTATGAGTGTGTTGATATTAACGTTTATTGCAACCATTCCAGTGCAACACAGTAATTGTTTTTATGGTGGTGGCAGGTGCTGGGGGTGTACCTACGTAGGCTATCAGGGGGTGGTAGGGGGAGATAAGGTGAGAGGTGAGGTGAGACGGGGAGATGAGGTGTGAGGGGAGATGAGATGTGAGAGGGAGATGAGGTGTGAGGGTTAAATCATTTTTCAGGTACACAGTGAGACAAATGTGAGGACGGCTGTGTCTGAGGGTTGGGCGTGTACCTGTACGTGAGGGGGGGGGGGGAGGAAGGAAGGGAGGAGGGGGAGAATTTGGAAGGGGGGATTGAAGGAGAGAGTATATGGCAGGAGGGAGGGAGGGAAGGAGTGGGATGGGTGTATAGAAGGAGGAATGGAAGGAGAGAGTTATATGGAAGGGAAGAAAGAGGCAGAGAAGGAACTGAAAGGAAGGACGATGGAAAGGAGAGAGGGAGAGACTAGACTGGGATGGAAGGAGGTATGGAGGGAGGGATATGGGAAGGGAGAGGGGGGGAGGGAGGAAGTAAAATTAAGGGAGTGAAAGAGAATAAGGAAGATAGGGGAAGGGAGAGAGGGAGAGGAAGGAAAGAGAATTATGATCAATATTAAATAGGGAGACAAATGATAAAAAAAAGAGGGGAATGGAAAAACGTAATGCATTGTATCCGTCCGTTTTACCGTCCGTTTGTCCGTCCGTCCGTCCGTCCATCCATCCGCCCGTTTTACCGCCCGTTTCTCCGTCCGTCCATCCATCCGTTTGTCCGTCCGTCCGTCCATCCATCCATCCGTCCGCCCGTTTGTCCGTCCATCCGTCCGTGGTCACAGCAAGACAGACGAGTGGACTTGTGGGTGTTGTTTCTGTGATTCACGCCCACGCCCGCCGCCCACCTCGTTACTATATTATCTTGGTAGTGAACCTGTGGGCGTTGTTTATGTGATTCACGCCCACGCCTGCCGTCCACCTCGTCACAATGTTATCTTGGTACTTCAGCTCCGGGTATTGTTTCTGTGATTTACGCCCACGCTCGCCGCCCACCTGGTCACAATGTTATCGTGGTACTGTAACTTCGGGCGCTGTTTCTATGATTCACGCTCATGCCCACCGCCCACGCCCGCCCCCCACGCTCGCCGCCCACCTCGTAAACCTCAAGTACTTGTGTACAATGTGAGGCAGCAACCACAGATATTCCCAGTCGACGATAAACTGCCCTGGGTATTATTTACTGGTGTTGACGCTCTCACACACCCAGGACCTAGCCCGCGGTCCTAGGAAAGAGAGGGAGGACCTAGGGAAGAGGGGGAGGACCTAGGGAAGAGGGGGAGGACCTAGGGAAGAGAGAGAGGACCTAGGAAAGAGGGGGAGGACCTAGGGAAGAGGGGGAGGGCCTAGGGAAGAGGGGGAGGACCTAGGGAAGATAGAGATGACCTAGGGAAGAGGGGAGGACCTAGGTAAGAGAGGGAGGACCTAGGGAAGAGAGAGATGACCTAGGGAAGAGAGGGAGGACCTAGGGAAGAGAGAGATGACCTAGGGAAGAGAGAGATGACCTAGGGAAGAAAAAGGGACCTATCTAAATAATGAAGGACTGACACAAGAAATGGTTAAGCCACTTGGGAGAGGACCAACCCAAGCCAGGGCGGGACTAGAGAGAGAGAGAGAGAGAGAGAGAGAGAGTTAACTGAAGATGTCACATTATACAAGGTCCTCGTGGTGTGGGTTGAGTTTGTTACGGTGAGTGTTGCAGCTTGATGTGTTCTGTGTTGCTGAAAAAAAAATTGAATCTTTATGATGTCAATTGTGTTTGTGACACAGAGCGACAGGGTGGGTATGTGGGGTAGGTACCTTTACTTCGACATCTGGTTGGCGTCTGTTTGTTATTTATCAGCTGAAACATCTGAATCGATTAATTATTTTTTCCGGTTTCTTTATCACTTAAGCCTCTCGTGGTTATAGGGTGTATGAGATGCTAATGAAGTCTGAATAATCATAAGCGACGGTAAAGAATCCACTCGCGTCTATTACGAACACAACACTATCGTTATTCTATCTATGTGCCCACGCTGAACCTATACAACATTCCTCTTGACCTTACATTCTTCTCTGTATGGACAAATATCCCATTACTCGGGACCTTACACCCTCAGACAAAAACAGATTTACAGCCGGACCGACGACTCCCAGTACCGACGAGACCCGCCCACTCTGGCCAGACACAATCGTCACATTACCATAGGGACGCGACCACGACACCCCCAGCACCGTCGGGGGTGTGGGCAGGTCAGGTTTCTTGTCATCTCCGCAACTCCTCTCACCTGTTCCCTTTCCTCCGATTTCTCACCTCCCCTTCCCTCCCTCCTGTCGACTTTCTCATCTGCTCTGCCCCTGTCGACTCTTTCACCTATTCCCACCCCTGTCGATTCTCTCACCTTCTTCCCTCTCCCTTATCGACTCTCTCACCTGCTCTCCCCCCCCCCCTGTCGACTCTCTCACCTGCTCCTCCCCTGCCGACTCTCACCTGCTCCTCCCCTGTCGACTCTCTCACCTTTGCCTGATGAATTTATGCAGTAGACATGCGTTGGAGGTCTTGCGCTAGGGACTAGGACGTGTCCGTGGCAGGAGGACCTATCTGAAGAAGGACCTATGAGAGAGGGGAGGACCTTCATGAGGGAGGATAACCTACCTATAGGAGGAAGACTTAGCCAAGGGAGGAGGAGGACGTCCTTGAGAGAGAAGGCAGTACACTCACGAGAAAGAACCTCTCGGTGTACACCAAGACCAGAGAGAGAAATGTTCTTCACACCTCCGCCAGGTACCGCCCAGGTGTTGGTTGTTTACCTGGTATAGGGGAGGAGGGAGGCGCGTGAAGGTGGCAGGAGTCCCGCTGGTTAAGTGTGATGAGGTCAAGGCGAGAGGAGCACAGATGGCTCCTCTCCTTCCGATGGCATTATTTGTCCAGTGAGTTATGTGTAGTGTGTCGTGTGTGTGTGTGTTGTGGTTGTTATACGCTTCTTGGTGTCCACTTGGGCTCGTTCTCTCCCCTCTGGATATAAATTAAGAATGAATTATTTTTATGTGTGTGCCGAGATTTCCTCCCTTTGTGTGGGTAATATTTCGGGGGTTAACGTGTAGAGGTTTTCTGGATTTATGTGAGTATGTCCCGTGTGTTGTTATGTGTTCGGGTGTTGATTTGTGTTAAGGGTTTGGCTGGGCTGGGTTAGGTTAGGTAAATTTTGGTTAGGTTAGGTAAATTTTGGTTAAGTTAGGTAAATTTGGGTTAGGTTAGCTTGATTTAGGCTAGATTAAGTTAGATCAGGTTAAATGCACTTTGGTTAGGTTAGGTTTCATTAGGTTATTGTTTAGAGCAGAGAGCCAATGTTTTTGTAAGGTTATGCTTGTAGTAACAGAGAGAGACGTTTATGGCTACGTATGGGTAGGCATGTAAATTGGCCGCTGCTGTGCCTTGATACACGGTAATATTATGCACCGACTCCTGAAATAATATTTGGGTGTAGGATTCAGCTTACCAGGGTAGTGTAAGGTGTTTTGTTTATAGTAATAATAATAACAATGATAATAATAATAATAATAATAATAATAATAATAATAATAATGAAGATAAAAATAATAATAATAACAACAACTATGGTCAATTCTCTTGTCGTTGAGTTACTGTTTGTACATATACTTCTGTCTGTCTGTGCCCGTCCGTATGTCTGTCTGTCCCGTCCGTGTGTCGTAATAATCTTCACTACTGTGTCTCCCCGTACCCTGTGTTAGGTGCAGCCTCTCTCATTCGTGTTAGTTTTTGTGGCCCCTAATCCCAGCGTGTCTATGTTGGGGTGGGGGGGGGGGGGTAGTGTAGTCTCCTGGGGCAAGGGGGGGGGGCGTTATGGGTACGAGGGAAGGGTTGATAATGGGGAGGTGGGAAGGGTTGATAATGGGGAGGTGGGAGAGTAGGGAAGGAGATGGGTGACTGGAAGATGCTGATGAGGGCGTATTGGTGGAGGATGATGGTGAAGGCTGAGGTCATATGTTGGAGGATGGGATCATATGTTGGAGGATGAGATCATTTGTTGGAGGATGAGGTCATTTGTTGGAGGATGAGATCATTTGTTGGAGGATGAGATCATATGTTGGAGGATGAGATCATTTGTTGGAAGATGAGATCATATGTTGGAGGATGAGATCATTTGTTGGAGGATGAGATCATATGTTGGAGGATGAGATCATTTGTTGGAGGATGAGATCATATGTTGGAGGATGAGATCATAAGTTGGAGGATGAGATCATTTGTTGGAGGATGAGATCATAAGTTGGAGGATGGGATCATATGTTGGAGGATGGGATCATATGTTGTTGGATGAGGTCATATGTTGGAGGATGAGATCATATGTTGGAGGATGAGGTCATATGTTGGAGGATGAGATCATATGTTGGAGGATGAGGTCATTTGTTGGAGGATGAGGTCATATGTTGGAGGATAAGGTCATATGTTGGAGAGTGATGATGGAGGATGAGGCTAAGTCTTGAAGGATGGCGGGGAAGAGGCTGGAGGGCAGGATGTTGCTAGACACAGTATGAAACGCGTCTGATCAACACCTGGTAATACTGTGGGGAGGTAAGGTGTGTGGGCAGGGGGGAGGGGGGAACAGACGGGGTAAGGGTGTAAATGTGGGCGAGGAGGGTGGAAGAGATCTCAAAGTGGGTGGAGAAGAGGGTGTTGAGAGTGGGAGGAGGGTCGGAGTGTCGGACATACCAAGGTGAAGGCTCCGCTACCCGTTAAGGAGACGAGTGTTGCGGGTATCGACGCCGTGTTGCCTGGTGACGCTGAGGCAGGTGAACACACTAGCTCAACGGGTGAGTCGTTTATCTGCCAACGGGGGGAAAATATTTAGAAAGCGGATGGTGATGTGAGCTGGAAGTGTATAGCTGTTACGGGTGAGGGTGTTAGCTGGGAGTGTATAGCTGTTACGGGTGAGGGTGTTAGCTGGGAGTGTATAGCTGTTACGAGTTAGGGTGTTAGCTGGGAGTGTATAGCTGTTACGGGTGAGGGTGTTAACTGGAAGTGTATAGCTGTTACGGGTGAGGGTGTTAGCTGGGAGTGTATAGCTGTTACGGGTGAGGGTGTTAGCTGGAAGTGTATAGCTGTTACGGGTGAGGGTGTTAACTGGAAGTGTATAGCTGTTACGGGTGAGGGTGTTAGCTGGGAGTGTATAGCTGTTACGGGTGAGGGTGTTAGCTGGGAGTGTATAGCTGTTACGGGTGAGGGTGTTAGCTGGGAGTGTATAGCTGTTACGAGTGAGGGTGTTAGCTGGAAGTGTAAGTGTAGTGCGATGGGGCGTGTGTGACCTGCATTGACCTCACGACTTAACCCCAGGACACGAACGACCCTTTTTTCCCCAGGTACACCCCGGCTCATCACACCTGGAAAAGGGATCATTTTGAACCGCGAAACAAAGCCGCGTCACACACTGAACCCTGGGAATAAAAAACACCTTCATCATCACCTTCGTATTAAGACACCTTCAAGGACTCGAGTACTGCCCGTCTTGAGGTTATTTGGGGAGAAGGTCTTGTAAGGCGTCTCTCAGGAGGTCATCTGAGTTTTGTGTGGGGGAAATGACCGAGCTTGACAGACGGGTAGTAGTGTGGTGTGCAGTGTAGCGGGGTGATGTGTGGTGGTGGCCGCCGCAAGGTAAGTGGGAGAGAGAGGGAGGGAGGCGGGGGGGGGGGGGGGGGAGGTTGTGGCTTGATCAAGGACTTGGCTGGTCTGCATCAGCACCATCACCGGGTTCCCCTCCAGCGGTGCGGCCGGGCAGGCGGGCAGGCAGGCAGGCGGGCGGGCGGCCGGGCAGGGACGCTGTGTGGAATGTACCAGAGTGAAGGTGGTGTGAACACTGAACACGCACTGCCGCTGCTTTACTGCTCGCCTCCAGCTCCTGTTTGCTTGAGGTTGCAGGCTGATCTTCTTGCACTAACGGAGAGAGTTTGTGCTCCTCAGCTCAGATATAAACACGACGCGGGCTTCTGGCAGCAGCTTGAGAAACACCGGTGTAATGATCTGTGTGTCGGCGAATATCGGCACAGCACAAGTATTAAGGGAGTTTCCGATACCACTCTGGGAGGACGAGAGAGAATGAAGCCCAATAAAGAACCAACATCCACCAAGTGTCCAATATTTCGCCTTGTCGGCAGCGGCACTTTATTGCGAGAGCCTGAGGGAGGTGTGGCAGCGCTCCCGTTATTCTGGGTGTCCGCTGTCCGCCTCGCCTCCCTCCTCACCCTCCTCCTTCTCTCCCTACACACTGATCCTCCTCCTCCTCCTGCTACACCCTGGTCCCACTCATCCACCCTGGTCCTCTTCCTCTTCCATTCTGGTCCTCCACTGCCCTGTTCCTCCTTCACTATCACTCTGGTCCTCCTCCATCACCACTCTGGTTCTCCATCACCACTCTGGTCCTCCTCCATCACCACTCTGGTCCTCCTCCATCACCACTCTGGTCCTCCTCCATGCCCAGGGCCGCCCTTGTGTACCAAGGCTTAGTATTCATTGTGTTCTGTCTTCACTGTCCCCAGGTGTAGGGGAGCCACTTTATTCTGTTAGCAGGAGGGAACGAATATCGGAGGAATTTTCACCTATTCTGTGGACTCAGTCTTTCTCAGTATACTCTACACACTTGGGAAATGTCTCAGGCACATAAATTTATAATAGCTTCATCTTCAGTTACTTACTAATGGTGTATGAATACATGTATGAGTCTTCGTTATAAGACAATACAACAATAAGTGATGGATCAGTTACCACCAACACCACGACCAGCAGCGGTAAGTGCCTGTTGACAAGTTCCTCGTGGAAGCTTCTGCAAGAATTTTCCCCTCGTTCAGCATCACTTAAGTGACTCCAACTGTTTCTACACAACAACAAGGCCTTTGTGCTGGGCTGCACACCAAGTGAAGTTCAGTGTACCACCAACACACACTGTCACACCAAGATGATGAGTGGCGACCCATGGTGTCTTAGGCCTTTAACAACGAGGGTGTAACCCCTTGAAGGCAATGGTTTAAACCCTCTGATGATGAATATTTAAACTATTTTCGTCTTCACCACCACCTCCTCCTCCTCCTGTAGTGGACACACAGTGGTCAAAACCGTGTTAGTAGTAGTTTGTGTAGGTAATGAAGTTAGGCAGGTACTGTAGGCGGAGGACAACCTACAAGACGTAATGAAGTTAACCTCTGTCGACCATCGCCTCTTCTCTCCTCAGTTCCTTCCATCTCCCTCACCTCCAGCTCCTCAACATCGCTCCGTTTAATTACGAATGATAGGATTACTTTGGTGTCCATACAGGAGTGATATAGGATTAGTGTGGTGGTGATGTAATGAGTTTTGTCTCGGTAGTGTGGTGCTGCGGTGGTGGTAGTGTGGTGCTGCAGTGGTGGTAGTGTGGTGCTGCAGTGGTGGTAGTGTGGTGCTGCAGTGGTGGTAGTGTGGTGCTGCGGTGGTGGTAGTGTGGTGGTGATGGTGTTGTGAAGGTGTTGGTGCTGTAATGGTGGTTCTGTGATGGTGGTGGTGTGGTTCTGTGGTGGTGTGGTTCTGTGGTGGTGGTTCTATAATGGTGGCGGTGCTGTGGTGTTGATGATGTGATGTTGGTAGGGTGGTGGTGCTGTGGTGATGGTGGTGTGTAGTGGTGGTGGTGCTGTGTAGTGGTGGTGGTGCTGTGGTATTGTGGTGTTGCTGGGAGGTGATGCTGAGGCGGTCAGGTGACTGTCAAGGGAGTAGGAGAGACAGTCATGACACCTCTCACTCCCTCCTTCTCCTCCTCTCACTCGTCTTCCCTTGTCCTCTTCAATCTCTCCTCTCCCCCTCCTCCTTCCCCCCCCCCCCTCCATCCCTCGCTCAGTCCCCCTCTCTCTCTTTTCCCCCATGGCTGTCCAGGTAGGGGGGTGGGTCGTGCGAGTGGTGGATGTGGGTGATGTGGGTGGTGGAGGTCGGTGGGTGATGTGGGTGGTGGAGGTAGGTGGGTGATGTGGGTGGTGGAGGTAGGTGTGGAATGGAAGTGGGCGGGTGATATGGGTGGTTAGGTGGTTGATGCAGGTGGTGGAGGTGGGCGGGTGGTGGAGGTGGGCGGCTGATGTGGGTGGTGGAGGTGGGTGGTTCTCCAGGCAGGCAGACGTTAAGCCAAGAATGTGTAAAATTTCCTGGCTGGGTCCTGGTCGACGGGGCATTTGTCAGGTGGGTGAAGCAACACTTGGTTTATGGCGGCTCTTCACTCCCTCCCACCAGCTCACAATTTCACTCAAAACGCAGAAAAAACGCCGTAATTCCAGAGTAATCTCGCGACATTCAGTTCCATAGGATGGGAGGCCTCGTTGGGTAAATGCTACAATTTCCCAGCGTGCATTTTCGCGGCTCAATCTAAAGTGAATTTACACAGTGAGCGGCTGATTTCCTGCGGGGATGACTGCAACAGAGGTGCCAGGGGGGATGGGGGAAGGTTTTCAGTGACATGGAGGGACTGAGGTCGTTACCAGTGGCTCCTCTCTGCCCAGATCCTTGCAGGAGACGAGTGAAGGATTCTCTAAGGCTGGCAGGAGCTCCCGGAGGAGGAAGGACCTGAGGTATTATCTCAGTATGGTAACAGAATTTTCACTTAAAGTTATGTTGAATGAACAAACATTCTTTGCTTTACCTTTTTTTTTAATATAATTTTTAGCTGAACACAAAATTCTGTCCAATTTCCTCAAAGGACTTGAATATCTTCCCAATTTTAATGCTATGGAATCTGTTTTGGTCGTGTTGTTGACAGAGGTGGGATCCATTTCTCGGGCATTTTACACTGTCAAGAGTTTTCTTTAATAACCTTGAAAGCTCTTCGTGGGTTTGTTTACATCGTGGTGCAGAATGTCATAACCTGGGCCAGAGTTTTACTGTCGTCTGGTGAGGCCTGAGGCTGCGGCGCGTGTTGTGGTTGTAGCAGCTGCGGCAGGAGTGACCCACCGCCCACTCACGGCTTCATATTGTTCTTCAGCTCCTTGTTGCTGGCCAAGATTCACACACCTCCTGGCTATGGTGACTTACGCTGCCGTGTCTGTTGTTGTTGCCGCTCAGCCATATGGTCACACGTCCTCTACAGCACCCCGCCACAATGACTATAAGTTGTTGTGTCAATGTTGCTGTACTGCTGATCCTATGTCACTGCTGTCTCTCTGTGCTACTGTACTGCTGAGCCAACAATATCACAGCCCCCGCACAGCACCTCGGGATGGCGGGGGGGGGGGGGACTTAGGTTGCTGTGCTGTTGCTTTGTGTGTCGCTGTACTACTGATGCACCGGCCACAATCACACGCCTCGGGGGACGGTGCTACTATAATTTGCCGGGCCTTATTGTCATTCCATACCTGAGTAGTGAGACTGCACACCTCTCTCTCTCTCTCTCTACACACACTGCTCGGGTTCTGGAAATAATAAAAATTAATGTGATTCGAAAACTTCTTAATGGTTCTTTCAAAACGCTGAGTTAAATTTAACGGCCGACAACCGGAAGTGTGTGTGTGTGTTTTTGGCGCCGCTGTAATGGTTCTCAGCTCCACATTGGTCGTTTATTATCGGAGAAGTCAACACCTGGTGATTCCGTGACACCTGTCTTACCTGTATATTAGTTGTAAGACAGGTGATCCCATGAGTATGGTGATTTAACCTCTTGAGTACGATGTTCTTGAGTACAATGATTTTACCCCTTGAATATGGTGAAGTAGCCCTTTGAGTACGATAACCTCTTGGGTATGGTGATTTAACCCCTTCAATACGGTGACATAACCCCTTGAGTACGGTGACAACCCCTTGAGTACGGTGATTTAATCCCTTGAGTACGGTGATTTAACCCCCTTGAGTACAGTGACTTAACCCCTTGAGTACAGTGACAACCCCTTGAATACGGTGTCATCGTACTTGAGGGAGTTAGTCACTGTATTCAAGAAGACGACAAATAATTTTATAAGGTCTGTATTATAATTCCTACTAACGCCTGACTTTACCTTGTTGCAGGTATGTGTTGTGGTGGTCACTGACTCCCTTGTGTTGGTGCCTCCCCCGGGCCCCAGAGGTGACGGACGCTGGTTAGGGTAAGTACCGCAATAAACACTGTATTAAGTGTTGTACATGCGTCAGGTGGTAGGTGTGTGTGTGTGTGTGTGTGTGATTAATACCATATATATTCACTTTCTTGTCGTGTTGTGTGTGTTACAGTGACTGACACACACACACACTGACTCGCGTTGAAGAGAGTGTAACATTGTCACCTCTACCAATAATTATGTTTTGTCGGCAGACGTTAACGATACGATATAGGAACATGATAACGATTTGAAGTTTAACCAAACTTAACTACCATTAGAGCCCATTAGGGATAGGACCCAGTAGGATTTGGGACCATTAGGACTGGGGGCTGTCAAGACTGGAGTGCATTAGGATGCCCCTCCCTACCTCCTCGAGTCCTCACCGTTAGATAGATTAGGTTAGGTTAGGTTGGGGCTTATTAGGACTTGGCCTCACCTCCATACGTCGTACTGCTCGTCCATACACAAAGTCTTGGGAGTCCTGTAACCCTGGTGGCATTTCCGTACATCAAGGAGACACTAGAGTCAACTGTCTTTACTTTCTCAACCGTAAGATTAGGTACTCATTCATAACTGGGTGGACTGGGGATGTCCCAGCCGCGAACCAGTGATCATAAGGACAGGAGGCGAGTGTAGCATCCACTCCGCCGCCGCATCTTACATATCTGTTGAGCGTAAATCATACTATTAACACTTATTTACACAGGTAAGTGATGTGTTCCTTGTCCGTGGTGTATTGAGTGAGTCCGCCTATAATACAGTCCACGTGTTATAAGTGTACCTCCCCGTGTCCTTCCTCGGGAGCAACTTGGGTTATCTTAGGGAATTCTTGGGGGGTCCTCATGGGTGCCTGGGGGGGGGGGGGTGATGCCGCTCAAGCCTCTTTCTCTTAAATCAAATTTGTGCCGCGTCTGGCAGCCCTTTGGATTCTCTGGTCCTACTCATACCTAACCCTCTACCTACACCCATGATCTACCCCATACTTGGCCCAGCTCATACCCATCCCAGCCTTTATCAGGTCCTGCCCATCCCTGGCCCACTCCATACCGGGCTAACTTCAACCTAGCCCATTCCATACCTGGCCCACTTCATACCTGGCCTACTCCATGCCATACAACATTAGACCTGGCCCACACCTGCGGTACAGGCTCGGCCCACACCCTCGGCTCACACCCATAAAGGTGCCCATACCTGGTACCCGGCCCAGTCCTTATTTGGCCAACACCTACAAACTAGGACAAGCTCCCTCCTCTAGAGAGAGAGAGAGAGAGAGAGAAAGAGAGCATATTCTCGACCTAACCACCACCACGACAGTCATTCTCCCTCCCTCCCTCCCCCTCCCCCACCTCCCTCCTTCCTTCCTTCCTTCCTTCCTTCCTTCATTCATTCCTCCCTCCCTCCCTCCCTCCCTCCCTCCTTCCTGACTCCCTCCCTCCCTCCCTCCCTCCTTCCTCCCTCCCTCCCTCCCTCCTTCCTTCCTTCCTTCCTTCCTTCCTTCCCTCCCTCCCTCCCTCCCTCGGGCCAAAGATGTAGGTAGTGATACGCACCTCACCGCTAAGCGTTTTAAGCTAATTCTGACAGACAACAACGACCACGCCAGGCGACTTTCGACCGTGTGGCGAGGTGTAAACAAGGTCTGGTCTCCCGGACGATGTATTTCAAAACAAGTTTAAGTCATTCACGGCCTCGACTCTTGTAAAGCTGCGTTATCTCTCTCTCTCTCTCTCTCTCTCTCTCTCTCTTTCGTTTTGTCCGTCTGTCTCTCTGTCTGTCTGTGTTTCTCAGTCTTTCTGTCTGTGTTTCTCAGTCTAGTTGTCTGTCTGTCGTATCTCTCTCTCTCTCTCTCTCTCTCTCTCTCTCTCTCTCTCTCTCTCTCATATTTTTCTCCTTGAGTGAAAGGTTACCTGAGGATTTAGGAGTCACGTGACCTAGAGAGGAGGGGGGGGGTGTACAGAGAGGGATTTTCCCGGATTTGTCGCGCCAAGTGAGGAGGGACACAGTAATGAAACGACCAACCACACGACACTATAATGGTGCGGGTGTCGCCTTTGTAACCACACGCAACCACGCGTATATAAGCGCACACACACACACACACACACTTTCTCATTTCTTCTCTCGTATTTAAATTAAATTATCATTGTCGCTTCACACAACCCAGCTAGACCCGTCAGCGGCTTCAATTACTAACATCAGTACGTATATTAGATAGATAGATAGATAAATAGATAGATATTCATTCAGTAAAGTCACCATATAACTTTAGATTGCATTATTTACTAAGTTTTAATATATCGTAGACAAAAGAATTATTGTAAAAATGCCTTAGGGTGACATTAAATACGTTAATAAACACATAAATATCCTGAAACTAAATATTTATTGAAAGGTTGAAATTGTATTGTTGTAAATATATGTAAAGTGAGGGGGTTATTTTCCCCATATCTTCCACTGTTTATTATTTCCACCGCTGGGAGGGGGGGGGGGGGTACATCGCCGCCCATCCACTGTACCACATCACCGCCGCCCATCCACTGTACCACATCACCGCCGCCCATCCACTGTACCACATCACCGCCGCCCATCCACTGTACCACATCACCGCCGCCCATCCACTGTACCACATCACCGCCGCCCATCCACTGTGCCACATCACCACCGCCCATCCACTGTACCACATCACCGCCGCCCGTCCACTGTACCACATCACCGTCGCCCATCCACTGTACCACATCACCGCCACCCATCCACTGTACCACATCACCGCCGCCCATCCACTGTACCACATCACTGCCGCCCATCCACTGTACCACATCACCGCCACCCATCCACTGTACCACATCACTGCCGCCCATCCACTGTACCACATCACCGCCACCCATCCACTGTACCACATCATCGCCGCCCATCCACTGTACCACATCACTGCCGCCCATCCACTGTACCACATCACCGCCGCCCATCCACTGTACCACATCACTGCCGCCCATCCACTGTACCACATCACCGCCACCCATCCACTGTACCACATCACTGCCGCCCATCCACTGTACCACATCACTGCCGCCCATCCACTGTACCACATCACCGCCACCCATCCACTGTACCACATCACTGCCGCCCATCCACTGTGCCACATCACCACCGCCCATCCACTGTACCACATCACCGCCACCCATCCACTGTACCACATCACTGCCACCCATCCACTGTACCACATCACCGCCGCCCATCCACTGTACCACATCACCGCCGCCCATCCACTGTACCACATCACCGCCGCCCATCCACTGTACCACATCACCGTCGCCCATCCACTGTACCACATCACCGCCGCCCATCCACTGTACCACATCACCGCCGCCCATCCACTGTACCACATCACCGCCACCCATCCACTGTACCACATCACCGCCGCCCATCCACTGTACCACATCACCGTCGCCGCCCATCCACTGTACCACATCACCGTCGCCCATCCACTGTACCACATCACCGCCACCCATCCACTGTACCACATCACCGCCACCCATCCACTGTACCACATCACCGCCGCCCATCCACTGTACCACATCACCGCCACCCATCCACTGTACCACATCACCGCCGCCCATCCACTGTACCACATCACCGCCGCCCATCCACTGTACCACATCACCGCCGCCCATCCACTGTACCACATCACCGCCACCCATCCACTGTACCACATCACCGCCGCCCATCCACTGTACCACATCACCGCCGCCCATCCACTGTACCACATCACTGCCGCCCATCCACTGTACCACATCACCGCCGCCCATCCACTGTACCACATCATCGCCGCCCATCCACTGTACCACATCACTGCCGCCCATCCACTGTACCACATCACCGCCGCCCATCCACTGTACCACATCACTGCCGCCCATCCACTGTACCACATCACTGCCGCCCATCCACTGTACCACATCACCGCCGCCCATCCACTGTACCACATCACCGCCGCCCATCCACTGTACCACATCACCGCCGCCCATCCACTGTACCACATCACCGCCGCCCATCCACTGTACCACATCACCGCCGCCCATCCACTGTACCACATCACCGCCGCCCATCCACTGTACCACATCACCGCCGCCCATCCACTGTACCACATCACCGCCGCCCATCCACTGTACCACATCACCGCCGCCCATCCACTGTACCACATCACCGTCGCCCATCCACTGTACCACATCACCGCCGCCCATCCACTGTACCACATCACCGCCACCCATCCACTGTACCACATCATCGCCGCCCATCCACTGTACCACATCATCGCCGCCCATCCACTGTACCACATCACTGCCGCCCATCCACTGTACCACATCACCGCCGCCCATCCACTGTACCACATCATCGCCGCCCATCCACTGTACCACATCACCGCCACCCATCCACTGTACCACATCACTGCCGCCCATCCACTGTACCACATCACTGCCGCCCATCCACTGTACCACATCACCGCCACCCATCCACTGTACCACATCACCGCCACCCATCCACTGTACCACATCACCGCCACCCATCCACTGTACCACATCATCGCCACCCATCCACTGTACCACATCACCGCCACCCATCCACTGTACCACATCACCGCCACCCATCCACTGTACCACATCATCGTCGCCCATCCACTGTACCACATCACCGTCGCCCATCCACTGTACCACATCATCTCCCATGCTTATCACCATTATCCTTCACACCCACACACACTACCACTATCCACACACACACGACCACCACCCACACACACACTACCACCACCCACACACACACTACCACCACCCACACACACACACTACCACCACCCACACACACACACTACCACCACCCACACACACTACCACCACCCACCCACACACCACCACCACCACACACCCACATGCCCACCACCACACACCACCACCCCCCACACACACCACCCTCAAACACCACCCCCACACACCATCCCCCACACACCACCCCTACTCCCCACATCCCACACCCCACACACCACCCCCCACACATCACCCCCCACACACCACACCCCACACACCACCCCCCCCCCACACACCACCCCCCCACACCACCCCCCACACACCACCCCTACTCCCCACCCCCCACACACACACCACCCCCTACACACCACCCCCCACACACCACCCCCCACACACCACCCCCCACACACCACCCCCACACACCACCCCCCACACACCACCCCCCCACACACCACCCCCCCACACACCACCCCCCCACACACCACCCCCCACACACCACCCCCCACACACACACACCCCCCACACACACACCCCCCACACACACACCCCCCACACACACACACCCCCACCCACACACACACCACCCCCCACACACACCACCCCCCACACCCCCCCCCCACACACCCCCCCCCCACACACACACTCCACCACCACACACCCCCCACACACACACCAAACCCCCCACACCCACCCCCCCACACACACACACCAACCCCCCCACACCCACCTCCCCACACCCACCCCCCCTACACAAACACACCAACCCCCCCACACCAACCCCCCACCCACCCCCACCCCCCCCACACACACCCACCCCCCCACACACACCACCCACCCCCCCACACACACCACCCCCCCACACACACCCACCCCCCACACACACCCCCACCACCCCCCACCCACACACACCCCACCCCCCCACACACACCCCCACCCCCCCACACACACACCCCACCCCCCACACACACCCCACCCCCCACACACACCCCCACCCCCCACACACACACCCCCCCACACACACACCCCCCACACACACACACACTACACCACCACACCACCCCCCCCCCCCCACACACACACACCCCACCACACCCCACACACCTCCCCACACCCCACACACCCCCCCCACACCCCACACACCCCCCACACACCCACCCCACCCACACCCCACACACCCCCCCACACCCCACACACCCCCCCCTCCCCATATCCAGCCACCTATTCAGTCTCTGGCCAATAATTTACGACAGCACAATAGACCCGAAAATCTGTTCCTTTTGGTGGCAGGGAGACGCGTCGCTACCTCCCGAGTCTCTGTCAACTCTATTTATGAAGATTGGATTCTCCTAATGTGCTGTTGTGTTGCTTGAAGGGGATTTGATGCTGAAGAATGATTTATCTTCGTTGTGGTCCAAGTTGTGATTTTTTTTTTTCTAATGTGTTTTTAGTGTTGTACTGGTTGTGTATTGTTATATATTTTACGTAACGTCTATTAACTTATTCTTCGTCTTTCTTACTTTTTATTTTATTTTTTATTTTGTATTTTCTTGTGAATGTGTATTTTTCCCATTGAGAAATAAACTTGTAGGGTTAATATATTTACGTTTATATTATTAATGTTGTGGTTTAAAAACAGTGGACCTTCCGTGTGGTGGAGTGATGTTGCTTCCTGACCAACACAGTCTCTGGAACGGGCGCTTGTTGACTTGAGTCAGGTGTTAGTACTGAGCCTGAGCACGTGCTTTTATTGGCTTAAATATAATGTTAGCACCGAGCCATAAAGCAGCTCTTAGTACTGAACCGGAATACGTGTGTTTGTTACCAAGTCACTCCACATGTTTTCTATCTCCATAAACATGCTACCTTCTCTTCCTCCAGAGCCTCGCTATCTTCCCCTCCCCGTCTAGATACCATTGTTACAGCCGTCGCATTGTTACGTTGTGTTACTGTACATGTTTTTGCCTTAGGTTACTCATTGTTACGTTGTTACTGCCTTACGGTATTCAGAGTTGTTAATTGTTATTGCTTTATGTTACTCTCTGTTAACTTCGGGAGGTCGTGGATGGCCCCCTCTCTCCTCCCGCACCTTAAGCCAGGAGTTATTACCTGCTGGTGCTCCGGGCGAAGTCCTGGAGACACAACACAGGTACAAGTGCTGTGTGATGTTTTGTCTAATGGCAGGGAGTTAATTTTAGTGTTCCTTGGTGGTGGTGGTAATGTTGTGGTAGCTGATAGTGGTGTTGTGGTAGCTGATAGTGGTAGTGGTGTTGTGGTAGCTGATGTTGGTGATGTTGTGGTAGCTGTTGGTAGTAGTGGTGTTGTGGTAACTGATGATGGTGGTAGTGTCGTGGTAGCTGATGTTGGTGGTGGCGGTCAGGTAGTTAGCTATAAGGGAAGAGTTGGTGGTGCGTCTTCGTTAACCGGCTGAATGAAGGAGATGGTGTGTGGTGGGTGTGGTGTGTGTGGTGTTGTGTGTGGTGGGTGTGTGTGTGTGGGTAGTTAATCTTAGTGCTTCAGGGGGTGGCTTGGGAGTTACTAGCGTGTGATGGTGTTGTCAGTGGGTGGTTGTAGCATATATACAAAGGTAAACATATGTTAATGGTGTTGGGTGTAGTAGGTGTATACAGGTGTTTAAGGTGTTGTTGTGTGTACTGTTGTTGTTGTTCTTCCCTCTACACCTGGAACTGATTTTTTTGTAAGTTAATGATCCTGTCTTGATATTAACTATTTTCCTCTTTTGATATTAATTTTGGTTGATAATGAAGTCTTCTGTACTGTATTTACCTCTTTGGTTGTACGATTTCCGTCCGTCCATCCGTCGAGAAGGTGTCACCATGAATAGCTCCAACAGATATTGATGGGATTTTAATGAAACTTGGTACGTGGACTTATTACAATTAGACCTCTGACGAGTTCTGTAATCGGCTTTTTCTGTCGTTATTATCTGGGGTTAATGGCTCTTAGACTATCTTGTGCACAGCGGGGGGGGGGGGAGGAGATGGTGAAGGAGGGGGAGGTGAAGGAGGGGGGGTGGTGAAGGAGGGGGAGAGACGTTCACTATTACAGATAAAATTGTGAAGAAATATGATCACCAAATCCTGTTTGCCTTTACTGATAACTTAAGTATTTATATATCAGTAACTCCACTATATAGTATCTCTCGGTAACTTTGTATAGACTGTCAATATA
Source organism: Homarus gammarus (assembly GCA_958450375.1). Taxonomy (NCBI): domain Eukaryota; kingdom Metazoa; phylum Arthropoda; class Malacostraca; order Decapoda; family Nephropidae; genus Homarus; species Homarus gammarus. Next base: position 440,372 of record CAUDMG010000908.1, on the reverse strand, counting down.
TAACGTATAGAAACTCTGTTCTCTCGACCACAACAACCAAATGGAAACGTTTATACGAAGATATATGGAGCGAGGAGGAGCCAGGAGTTTATAGGCCGCCCAACACCGTCTTAACTGTGCCTCATAAAGTAGAAAGTTGAGTTTTGGGGACACAATAGCTGCTGTGTGGGGACGACTTCTACCTTCCCTTTTTCCCTCCCTTCTTCTCTCCCTCCCTCCCTTCTTCTCTCCCTCCCTTCCTTCTTCTCTCCCTTCTTCCCTCCGTCCCTCCTTCCCTCTCTCCCTCCCTTCTTCCCTCACGTCCTTCTTCCCTCCCTCTCTTCTTCCCTCCCTTCCTTCTTCCCCCGTCTCTCCTTCCCTCCCTGCCTCCCT
>CAUDMG010000908.1:275000-435000 GCA_958450375.1 Homarus gammarus | reverse complement strand
AGCTATATGAACGCCATTCCTGACGGACGCAGACTAGTTTACCGATCCCCATTCCTTATGATTAGGTTAGGTTAGGTTAGGGTTACGTTAGGTTAGGTTAGGTTAGGGTTACGTTACGTTAGGTGGTTAGTTGAGATTATATTAGAATTAGTTGTGTTAGGTTAGGTGGTTAGTTTAGATTATGTTAGAATTAGTTACCTGTATGTTAGGATGGATTAGTTTAAGTTTGGCTAAATTGGATTAGGTTGGGTTAGGTAAGGTTAATGCTGGTTTGGTTAATTGGATATGTTAGATTAAATTGAAAGCAACTGGGGCCTGTTAGGACTGGGGCCTGTTAGGACTGGGGCCTGTTAGGACTGGGGCCTGTTAGGACTGGGGCCTGTTAGGACTGGGGCCTGTTAGGACTGGGGCCTGTTAGGACTGGGGCCTGTTAGGACTGGGGCCTGTTAGGACTGGGGCCGGTTAGGACTGGGGGTAATATGACAAACACCCCGCTATTAGGGAAGGTCAGCTGTTGCGTCCAGGCAGTAGCCTTTGTTGGGGCTGTGTAACTATTGTGTTGTGGTGGTGGGCGGCAGGTGGTGGAGGTGGGCAGCAGGTGATCGTGTAGGTCGTCTTCAGGTGGTATAGTAATTTAGCGGCAGATGGTGGAAGTGGGTGGCAGATGGTGAAATTGATCAGGCAGGCAGGCAGATGGTGCTCCTGGTGGGTACAGGTACAAGCACTGTAGTCACCCACTTACTGTACTCCGAGGAAATACAACATACCCTTAGTGGTGACTTGTATATTCTGTAGTGCTAAATTGTGCACCCTGTAGCCCAGACACTGACGGTGGGGGGGGGGGGGGGGGTGGGAGGAGAGGGGTGTTGGGGGGGGGGGTGAAGGGGAGGAGAGGGGGGTTGTGGGGAGGGGGAGTTAACCAGGACAGAGTAAACAAATAAATTAGGTAACTCCAATCAACTCTTAATGGGGTGAGGCAAGACTTTTTGGTGGGCTAAGTGATGACTGTGGGAGAGAGTCGGTGTGGGGGAGGAGGAGAGAGTCGGTGTGGGAGAGGGGGAGAGGTGTCAGTGTGGGAGAGGAGGAGAGAGTCAGTGTGGGAGAGGGGGAGAGAGTCGGTGTGGGAGAGGGGGAGAGAGTCGGTGTGGGAGAGGGGGAGAGAGTCGGTGTGGGAGAGGGGGAGAGAGTCGGTGTGGGAGAGGAGGAGAGAGTCGGTGTGGGAGAGGAGACAGTGTGGGAGAGGGGGAGAGAGTCGGTGTGGGAGAGGGGGAGAGTGTCAGTGTGGCAGAGGGGGAGAGAGTCGGTGTGGGAGAGGGGGAGAGAGTCGGTGTGGGAGAAGAGGAGAGAGTCGGTGTGGGAGAGGGGGAGAGAGTCGGTGTGGGAGAGGGGGAGAGAGTCGGTGTGGGAGAGGAGGAGAGAGTCGGTGTGGGAGAGGAGACAGTGTGGGAAAGGGGGAGAGAGTCGGTGTGGGAGAGGGGGAGAGAGTCAGTGTGGCAGAGGGGGAGAGAGTCGGTGTGGGAGAGGGGGAGAGAGTCGGTGTGGGAGAAGAGGAGAGAGTCGGTGTGGGAGAGGGGGAGAGAGTCGGTGTGGGAGAGGGGGAGAGAGTCGGTGTGGGAGAGGAGGAGAGAGTCGGTGTGGGAGAGGAGTCAGTGTGGGAGAGGGGGAGAGAGTCGGTGTGGGAGAGGGGGAGAGAGTCAGTGTGGCAGAGGGGGAGAGAGTCGGTGTGGGAGAGGAGACAGTGTTGGAGAGGGGGAGAGAGTCGGTGTGGGAGAGGAGTGAGTCAGTGCGGGAGAGGAGGAGAGAGTCAGTGTGGGAGAGGAGGAGAGAGTCGGTGTGGGAGAGGAGGAGAGGTGTCAGTGTGGGAGAGGGGGAGAGAGTCAGTGTGGGAGAGGGAGAGAGAGTCGGTGTGGGAGAGGAGGAGAGAGTCGGTGTGGGAGAGGAGGAGAGAGTCGGTGTGGGAGAGGAGGAGAGAGTCAGTGTGGGAGAGGAGGAGAGAGTCGGTGTGGGAGAGGGGGAGAGAGTCAGTGTGGGAGAGGGGGAGAGAGTCGGTGTGGGAGAGGGGGAGAGGTGTCAGTGTGGGAGAGGGGGAGAGAGTCGGTGTGGGAGAGGAGGAGAGAGTCGGTGTGGGAGAGGAGGAGAGAGTCGGTGTGGGAGAGGAGGAGAGAGTCAGTGTGGGGGGGAGGAGAGACTCGGTGTGGGAGAGGGGGAGAGAGTCGGTGTGGGAGAGGAGAGAGTCGGTGTGGGAGAGGAGGAGAGAGTAGGTGTGGGAGAGGGGGAGAGAGTCAGTGTGGGAGAGGAGGAGTGAGTCGGTGTGGGAGAGGGGGAGAGAGTCGGTGTGGGAGAGGAAGAGAGAGTAGGTGTGGGAGAGTTGGAGAGAGTCGGTGTGGGAGAGGAGGAGAGAGTCGGTGTGGGAGAGGAGGAGAGACTCAGTGTGGGAGAGGAGACAGTGTGGGAGAGGGGGAGAGAGTCGGTGTGGGAAAGGAGTGAGTCAGTGTGGGAGAAGGGGAGAGAGTCGGTGTGGGAGAGGAGGAGAGAGTCAGTGAGGGAGAGGAGGAGAGAATCAGTGTGGGAGAGGAGGAGTGAGTCGGTGTGGGAGAAGGGGAGAGAGTCGGTGTGGGAGAGGAGGAGAGAGTCAGTGTGGGAGAGGAGGAGAGAGTCGGTGTGGGAGAGGAGGAGAGAATCAGTGTGGGAGAGGAGTGACTCAGTGTGGGAGAGGAGACAGTGTGGGAAAGGGGCAGAGAGTCGGTGTGGGAGAGGAGTGAGTCAGTGTGGGAAAGGAGTCAGTGTGGGAGAGGAGGAGAGAGTCGGTGTGGGAGAGGAGGTGAGAGTCGGTGTGGGAGAGGAGGAGAGAGTCAGTGTGGGAGAGGAAGTGTGGGAGAGGAGGAGAGAGTCAGTGTGGGAGAGGAGACAGTGTGGGGAGCTTCAAGATGGCGATTTCTCAGGATTAACACACAGGATTTACGACTTAATCCTCTCATAAGAACCACCGTGGATTTATCACCTTGAGACGCAAGACTAGGTACCACTGACGCAGGACTTAGCAACATAGACGCAAGATTGAATACCAATGACACAAGGCATGGTAATACTGAAGCAAGAGCTGGCAACGCTAATACGAGAGAGAGAGAAAGAGAGAGAGAGAGAGGGAGAGAGAGAGAGACGGGGGGGGGGGGGGTGAGGGTTATGCTGCATTATGACGGAGGAGGAATAAAGTATGGGGGAGACGAGAGAGAGAGGGAAGGAAGAGAGGAGGGAGGGAGAGAGAGAATGAATAATTTAGGAAGAGAGAGTGGTAGACGTCACTGCGTTTGAACATAAAGGTGTGTGTGTGTGTGTGTGTGTGTGTGTGTGTGTGATTTACGTCATTCTGCGTGCGTTAATTACTCATTACGCCTCGGGGGTTATTTAACATATTAACATATCATTCTCACTTAACCCTTTGTAATTCGTAGGATGATAAGTGGATTATATTTTTTTTTTACATTCTGCTGCTGTTATATTTCTCCATTTGGTCACTTAGGATGATGAAGACTTTCGTTTTGGAGGTAGCTGGGAGGTTTTGGAGGTAGCTGAGAGGTTATAGAGGTAGCTAGGAGGTTATGGAGGTAATTTAGTGGTAGCTGAGGGGTTAAGGAGGTAATTTAGTAGTAGCTGAGAGGTTATGGAGGTAATTTAGTGGTAGCTAAGGGGTTATGGAGGTAATTTAGTGGTAGCTGAGAGGTTATGGAGGTAATTTAGTGGTAGATGAGGTTATGGAAGTAATTTGGAGGAAGCTGAGAGGTTATGGAGGTAATTTAGAGGTAGGTGAGAGATTATGGAGGTAATATGAGGTAACTGAGAGTTTATGGTGGTAATTTAGAGGAAGCTGGTAGGTTATGGAGGTAATTTGGAGCTAGCTGAGAGGTTATGGAGGTAATTTATAGTTTAGAGGATTTGGAGACTTTTTTTTAGAGATTGGAAGCCGCTAGAGGTAGAAGTTTTTGGAGGTACCGCATCTCTTGGGAGGTGAGGTTCGCCCCATGGGTTCGATTCACTTTTAATTGGATGAAACCTCAGGTGTTGGAAGCCAAGGTTAGGTTAGGTTAGGTTAGGTTAGGTCAGGTCAGGTCAGGTCAGGTCAGGTCATTTTCTCCAATTGACAAAATCCTTTAAAAACTTCTTTATTATATTGAGTTAATTATTGCATAGGAAATTTAAGTGACAGATAGATATGTGGATGGATAGAAATGTGGACAGATAGATAGATAGATAGGTCGATAGATAGATGGATAGATAAATAGATAGATAGATAGATATGTGGATGGACGGACAGACAGACATACATACATACATACACAGACAGACAGACAGTGCAGGTACCTTAGTACTGTACATTAGGTCGTCCAGATTAAAATGTATTAGTTCGTTTTACCTCTTTAACAACTGATGTGTTTATGGTTATTATTATTATTATTATTATTATTATTATTATTATTATTATTATTATTATTATTACTATTATTATTACTATTATTATTAATGAAATCGAACCTAACTTAACGTAACGTGACCTGACCTAACCTAACCTAACCATACTACTAATTACTATCCCCCAAACTACCCTGGGCGATGACCTAAAAATACCCCCCCCCCCCCCTTAAAAGTTCACCACCTCGCTGATGATGAACAGTGGATTAATGAAAGGCTCAGTGAAGTAGCCTTAGCCAGTGCTGGGTGTATCCGGCTGGGTGTATCCGGCTGGGTGTATCTGGCTGGGTGTATCTGGCTGGGTGTATCTGGCTCTGTGTATCCGGCTGGGTAATAATAATAATAATAATAATTAACGGTTTATTGAAAGAGCTTGGCAGCCAGAGGGCTGAAAATATACAGTTACATATTTGGGGAATGGGTTACGAATTACAAATAATATACAAGTAACATAAGTGACACAAATAAGATAAATAATAACTAGATGGGGAAAAGCTCAAACTACAGTTCATTTCAACATAGTGACAGTGTTACAGTATTACAAGTTATTGATAATTTTTACAATGGTTGGGACTGGGCTGTTCTTATAGCGATCAGTTCGTGCACGTATGGGCTGGATGCGGTTGTGGTGTCGCACAGCAATTCTCGGACAAGGGATCTCAGGTGGTAGTAGGAGCCGGTGTCGGGGATGGTGTAGAAGCTTCTTACCAAATTTGCAGATGAGGTCGTGGTGATGGTCAGTGAGAGTCGAAAGGGTCAGTGTGTTGAGCGCTTCTTGATATGTGGAGTAGGAGGGGGAGAGAATAATCTTGCATGCCCTCTTTTGCACTTTTTCTAGGTGTTTACGTTGTGTGGCATTTAGGGAGGAAGACCAGGTGGGGGAGGCATAGGTGAGCTTGGGAAGTATGAATGTTGAGTAAACACTGAGGAGCTCGGGTGCAGGAACTCCGAGGGACTTGAGTCGGCGGAGGAGGTGGAGACGGAAATTAGAGGATTTGACAACTTCATTGACGTGTGGTTGTGTCTGGCTGGGTGTATATGGCTGGGTGTATATGGCTGGGTGTATCTGGCTGGGTGTGTCTGGCTGGGTATATCTGGCTGGGTGTATCCGGCTGGGTGTATCTGGCTGGGTGTATCCGGCTGGGTGTATCCGGCTGGGTGTATCAAGCTTGGTGTATCAAGCTTGGTGTATCTGGCTGGGTGTATCAAGCTTGGTGTATCTGGCTGGGTGTATCAAGCTTGGTATATCTGGCTGGGTATATCAGTGTTAATATTATCATATCACTAAAAGTTATTAAAATATTTGAACACTAAAAAAGTGACATAACTTTCAATGTTCTGTTTAAACTTGATTAAAAAATATATATATATATATTCCCTATGAAAATCATCCATCAGTCAGGTCAGGAAAATTTCTCACTGGGTTCAATAGACGCTACATAAAATATCAATAATTTATGGAAGCCGGAAATATTAACTTTGATGTGGAGGTTTGAAGGCCATAGCGTTACACCAGTAGACAGCCAGTGTGTTAGTTAGATAAGTATTGAACTGTATATACCAGCCTCTTACGACAGCCAAGTTGAAGATCACTGAATGACGTTGGATAAATTTGAATATTGAAAAGTTGAGAAAATTACCAAAGTTGGAAAAAAAAAACCGAGTTAATGACGGAACAAAGTAGATTAATCATAGTTGGGAAAAACCCCCACAAAGGCAGAATAAATCACAGTTTGAACAAAAAATCACGAATTTGAAGGAAAAACATCGTTCAAGACCAAAAAAATCTGCAACAACAACAGAGAGTTTAGTGAGTGTGATGTCCAGTGCTGCGGCCTCACCACCCTACCACAGCACTGTAGCAGAACCTGTCACCCTACCACAGCACTGTAGCAGAACCTGTCACCCTACCACAGCACTGTAGCAGAACCTGTCACCCTACCACAGCACTGTAGCAGAACCTGTCACCCTACCACAGCACTGTAGCAGAACCTGTCACCCTACCACAGCACTGTAGCAGAACCTGTCACCCTACCACAGCACTGTAGCAGAACCTGTCACCCTACCACAGCACTGTAGCAGAACCTGTCACCCTACCACAGCACTGTAGCAGAACCTGTCACCCTACCACAGCACTGTAGCAGAACCTGTCACCCTACCACAGCACTGTAGTAGAACCTGTCACCCTACCACAGCACTGTAGCAGAACCTGTCACCCTACCACAGCACTGTAGCAGAACCTGTCACCCTACCACAGCACTGTAGCAGAACCTGTCACCCTACCACAGCACTGTAGCAGAACCTGTCACCCTACCACAGCACTGCAGCAGAACCTGTCACCCTACCACAGCACTGTAGCAGACACCCGTCACCCTACCACAGCACTGTAGCAGACACCCACCACCCTACCACAGCACTGCAGCAGAACCTGTCACCCTACCACAGCACTGTAGCAGAACCTGTCACCCTACCACAGCACTGTAGCAGACACCCGTCACCCTACCACAGCACTGTAGCAGACACCCGTCACCCTACCACAGCACTGTAGCAGACACCCACCACCCTACCACAGCACTGCAGCAGAACCTGTCACCCTACCACAGCACTGTAGCAGACACCCGTCACCCTACCACAGCACTGTAGCAGACACCCACCACCCTACCACAGCACTGTAGCAGACACCCAGCACCCTACCACAGCACTGTAACAGACACCCACCACCCTACCACAGCACTGTAGCAGACACCCACCACCCTACCACAGCACTGTAGCAGACACCCGTCACCCTACCACAGCACTGTAGCAGACACCCACCACCCTACCACAGCACTGTAGCAGACACCCAGCACCCTACCACAGCACTGTAGCAGACACCCGTCACCCTACCACAGCACTGTAGCAGACACCCACCACCCTACCACAGCACTGTAGCAGACACCCAGCACTCTACCACAACACTGTAGCAGAGCCTGTCACCCTACCACAGCACTGTAGCAGACACCCAGCACCCTACCACAGCACTGTAGCAGACACCCACCACCTTACCACAGCACTGTAGCAGACACCCACCACCCTACCACAGTACTGCAGCAGAAGGCGACCGTCATACAGCCTCGAATGTAAATCTGTTGCCCTCCCCCCCCCCAGCCGCGCCTTTCCGGGAGCAGATACAAGGAACGTATATTTTCCGTCCGTCCGTTCATCTGTCTGTCTGCCTCTGAGTGCCCTTCGTCCAACTGCAAATTGTAAACACGATAACTTAAAGAAGTGACGGATGTGAACCATCTTGCCACGTCGATGCACCACAACAACACCTCAAATGAGCTCAGTTTGGAGAGCGTCATGTCGTTAAGGGTCTGAGTAATGGTCTTTCTTACCTTTAATATTGCTCTAACGACAAAGGCCTTACCCTCCATAAATAACAACCGTGTTTTCCGGAAGTAAGGACACATTAAAGATGGCGTCGAAATTATACCGATACTCTTACCACCACAACCAGACACATCCTCTTACACTGAGTTCAGGGAGACATCAACACACATGAGGAATATACCCTTCGATTATATAGACCATAAGACCTCATACAAAACACATCTAAATCACACCAAATACTACACAAAGGAAACGTTTTCTCGCCACTAGATAGTCAGAAAACAAATTGATCTTTGGGGAATTTCTTAAGACGAGAGCTAGTGAATGTCTTCCTCCCACCGCTGAGAACTAGTAAACGTGTATAGGAGTATTGTATTATTGGCTGCGTTTAGTCTCTCCGCCTCACCTGATCTCACCAACGTCCTCATAGTGTTATAACTTAAACCATCGTCCTCAAAGTGTTATAACTTAAACCATCGTCCTCATAGTGTTATAACTTAAACCATCGTCCTCATAGTGTTATAACTTAAACCATCGTCCTCATAGTATTATAACTTAAACCATCGTCCTCATAGTATTATAACTTAAACCACGCTCTAGTTTTAACTTAAACCATCGTCCTCATAGTATTATAACTTAAACCATCGTCCTCATAGTGTTATAACTTAAACCATCGTCCTCATAGTGTTATAACTTAAACCATCGTCCTCATAGTATTATAACTTAAACCATCGTCCTCATAGTGTTATAACTTAAACCATCGTCCTCATAGTATTATAACTTAAACCATCGTCCTCATAGTGTTATAACTTAAACCATCGTCCTCATAGTATTATAACTTAAACCATCGTCCTCATAGTATTATAACTTAAACCATCGTCCTCATAGTATTATAACTTAAACCATCGTCCTCATAGTGTTATAACTTAAACCATCGTCCTCATAGTATTATAACTTAAACCATCGTCCTCATAGTATTATAACTTAAACCATCGTCCTCATAGTATTATAACTTAAACCATCGTCCTCATAGTGTTATAACTTAAACCATCGTCCTCATAGTATTATAACTTAAACCATCGTCCTCATAGTATTATAACTTAAACCATCGTCCTCATAGTATTATAACTTAAACCATCGTCCTCATAGTATTATACTAAAAGTCCTAGTAAACTTAAACCATCGTCCTCATAGTATTATAACCTGTCTGAAAAACCATCGTCCTCATAGTATTATAACTTAAACCATCGTCCTCATAGTGTTATAACTTAAACCATCGTCCTCATAGTGTTATAACTTAAACCATCGTCCTCATAGTATTATAACTTAAACCATCGTCCTCATAGTATTATAACTTAAACCATCGTCCTCATAGTATTATAAACCCCTCAGTTAAACACATCGTCCTCATAGTATATATTAACATCGCTTTATAAACTAACATCGTCCTCATAGTATTATAACTTAAACCATCGTCCTCATAGTATTATAACTTAAACCATCGTCCTCATAGTATTATAACTTAAACCATCGTCCTCATAGTATTATAACTTAAACCATCGTCCTCATAGTATTATAACTTAAACCATCGTCCTCATAGTATTATAACTTAAACCATCGTCCTCATAGTGTTATAACTTAAACCATCGTCCTCGTAGTATTAAAGCGGCAAAAGACTTAATGACATATTTCTGAAAAAAAAAAGGAATTTACTCCATTAAATGATATGAAAGTTATCATGAGTCCGTTTCAAAGTATCGAAAAAAAAAGTATATGGACTTTGTGTGAAAAAAAAATAAACGTTCTTGCAGCCGTTCGTGAAGTAAAAAAAGAAAGTCGTTCTTGAATGATTATAAAATATGCGTTTTTCTTCTTGCCAGCGTAATAAGGAAATATGCATTTTTCTCTTTTACGTAACAAGAAAATATGCATTTTTCTCTTCTACGTAACAAGGAAATATATATTTTCTTGTCAACGTCAGAAGGAAATATTCATATTTTCTAGACTTCATAAATAGAAAATATGCGTTTTTCAAGTCTACGTAACAAGGAAATACTGTATGCAATTTTCGATTCTACGTAACTAGGAAATATGCGTCTTACCTTAACAAGGACATATTCGTTATAGCAGGAAAATTTACGTATAAATAACAGAGAAATATACGTTCTTAAGCCGTTCCTGAATAACAAGGAAATACACAACTTTAAAGCCGTTTCTGAATAACGAGTATATACACACACGTTCTCCAAGCCGATACTGGCCAATAAATCGTTCACGGACAACAAGAATATACGCCCCTTGACGCTGAGAGTGTGTCGTACCCTGGTGAGATACTGAGTGGTGGAGGAGGGTAGGTGGTGGTGGTGGAGGGTAGGTGGTGGAGGGTAGGTGGTGGTGGTGGTGGAGGGTAGGTGGTGGTGGTGGAGGAGGGTAGGTGGTGGTGGTGGAGGGTAGGTGGTGGTGGAGGGTAGGTGGTATTCCAGGAGGGTGGGCGTGGCAGAGTCTGAATGTAAACACTGGGTGGCTGATGTGGGGGGGGGGGGAAGGGAGGTGAGTCGACTATGACCTCTGGTGACCTCAGGCTGTCTTCACACACACACACACACACACACACACTTCAAACATAACTCAATAGTTCCTAGGATAAAATACATCTGAACTACAAGACATAGAACTGATTATTATTGATTTTTGTCTTACATTTTGATCAATCACTCGTGTCTGAGGGTTGGCGACCACGGCCCTCCTGGCTACCAACCTCCCAGATGTTGAGTTCTGTCTTTGGACCACAGCTTTTAATTCCATTCATCCATCCTATGTTCTCTGCCTTCCTCTTAGCTGGTACACTGAGTCTTTATTTTCACCCATTAGTATCTCTACCATTATCCCCCATTTCCTTGCGTGTTGTGAGGGTGTGAAGCAAGGACTAGGATAAAAGGGGAAGGAGGAAATTAGAAGTGACAGATGTGACATGCATGGGGAGAATAAGATGCAGAGAATGAGAAAAGGCAAAAATTTGATAATGGAGAGATGAAAGAGGCGTTATGCAGAGAACTGGTCAGGGTTTATTAAGGTGATGTGGAGAAACTAAGAGAATAGCGAGAGAGAGAGAGAGAGAGAGAGAGAGAGAGAGAGATTCTGTGTGTGTGTGTGTGTGTGTGTGTGTGTGTGTGTGTGTGTGTGTTCTAGCCAGTTGAAACATAGAGGGAACTAAGCCTTAATAAAAAAAAAAGAGTGGAATGTATTGGTTCTTATTATAATCGCAGAGTAGAATGATTTAAACCCCTTGAATACAGTGATTTAAACCCTTGAGTACGATAACTCGTTCCCTCGAGTAAGATGGCATTGTACTCAGGGAGGGAGGTCACTTGCTCAAGGGGTTAATATTCGTACTCAGTAGACGTTCACATGAGCGTTTTTAATTCAGTTTATTATTCTTAAACATAATTATCTAAATTTTTTTGTCATATATCCGTCACTCCACATTCGAACGAGCCTTTAATCGAACACTCACATATCCGAACACCTGTTTATCCGAACACCCCCATTAGAACAACCCTATTCGAACACCTTTCTCAAATAACCTCTTTTGTAAATCCACATTCTAACACCCTCCAATTTCCTAGCAACCCATTCGTCTCATCTCCTCACCACACACTCGTCTCATCTCACCACACATTCGTCTCATCTCACCACACATTCGTCTCATCTCACCACACACTCGCCATCTTCTCCTCACCACACACTCGCCATCTGTTCCTCACCACACACTCGCCATCTTTTCCCAACCACACACTCGTCTCATCTCACCACACTCACCATCTTTTCCTCACCACACACTCGCCATCTTTTCCCAACCACACACTCGTCTCATCATCTCACCATACACTCGCCATCTTCTCCTCACCACACACTCGCCATCTTCTCCTCACCACACACTCGCCATCTTCTCACCACACACTCGCCATCTTATCCTCACCACACACTCGCCATCTTCTCCTCACCACACACTCGCCATCTTATCCTCACCACACACTCGCCATCTTCTCACCACACACTCGCCATCTTATCCTCACCACACACTCGCCATCTTATCCTCACCACACACTCGCCATCTTCTCCTCACCACACACTCGTCTCATCTCACTACACACTCGTCTTCTTATCCCCACCACACTCGCCATCTTATCCTCACCACACACTCGCCATCTTATCCTCACCACACACTCGCCATCTTCTCCTCACCACACACTCTAACACTACGTCCTCAACCATGTGAAGATAGAACCTTTTAAAGACAAATCCCAAAACACTGAGTAAAAAAATGGCACAACACTTTATAATCACAAGATAGCCGACAGACATACAAAGATCAATCAGTATCTAAATGAACTCCCACGTATAGACCCAACACACTATGTACTTAAGTAATCCTATTAGATACAGAACTAAATAAACCATGTATATGAAATAACTGTACAACATTCAGTGCCATAATATCCTGACCACTGGGGGTTAGTTATACACACCCTATGTGGTTATTTTAACTCTGTAATCTTTTTTTTCAGCTACAGCTCACAGGATCAGTTTGGGGTACACAACAAATTAGTTTTCTGTACGTAGTAAAATATTACAAAATTGAGTTCCTCTTTATCACACAACTTGCCTCTTCCCTTCTTTATTATTTTTTTCGTCTATTTCCCCTCACTCTGACTGTTTCCCTTCACTGGATGTTTCCCCTCACTCTGGCTGTTCCCCCTCACTCTGACTGTTTCCCTTCACTCTGGCTGTTTCCCCTCACTCTGGCTGTTTCCCCTCACTCTGACTGTTTCCCTTCACTGGCTGTTTCCCCTCACACTGACTGTTCCCCTCACTCTGGTTGTTTCCCCTCACTCTAGCTGTTTCCCCTCACACTGACTGTTCCCCTCACTCTGGCTGTTTCCCCTCACTTTGGCTGTTTCCCCTCACTTTGGCTGTTCCCCTCACTCTGGCTGTTTCCCCTCACTCTGGCTGTTTCCCCTCACACTGGCTGTTTCCCCTCACTCTGGCTGTTTCCCCTCACTCTGGCTGTTTCCCCTCACTCTGGCTGTTTCCCCTCACTCTGGCTGTTTCCCCTCACACTGGCTGTTTCCCCTCACACTGGCTGTTTCCCCTCACTCTGGCTGTTTCCCCTCACTCTGGCTGTTTCCCCTCACTCTGGCTGTTTCCCCTCACTCTGGCTGTTTCCCCTCACACTGGCTGGCTGTTTCCCCTCACACTGGCTGTTTCCCCTCACTCTGGCTGTTCCCCTCACTCTGGCTGTTTCCCCTCACTCTGTCTGTTCCCCTCACTCTGGCTGTTTCCCCTCACTCTGGCTGTTTCCCCTCACTCTGGCTGTTTCCCCTCACACTGGCTGTTTCCCCTCACTCTGACTGTTCCCCTCACTCTGGCTGTTTCCCCTCACTCTGGCTGTTTCCCCTCACTTTGGCTGTTCCCCTCACTCTGGCTGTTTCCCCTCACTCTGGCTGGTAATATGGACTTATGTCATTCTTCCCCTTTATCGAATCTCCTCTTATGTCTAGTTAACCAGAGTTTATCTCTCTCTCTCTCTCTCTCTCTCTCTCTCCTCTCTTCTCTCTCTCTCTCTCTCCTCTCTTCTCTCTCTCTCTCTCTCCTCTCTTCCACCTCCTCCCTCTCTTCCACCTCCTCCTCCCTCTCTTCCACCTCCACCCCCCTCTCTCTCTTCCACCTCCTCCTCCCTCTCTTCCACCTCCTCCTCCCTCTCTTCCACCTCCTCCTCCCTTTCTTCCACCTCCTCCTCCCTTTCTTCCACCTCCTCCTCCCTCTCTTCCACCTCCTCCTCCCTCTCTTCCACCTCCTCCTCCCTCTCTTCCACCTCCTCCTCCCCTCTCTTCCACCTCCTCCTCCCTCTCTTCCACCTCCTCCTCCCTCTCTTCCACCTCCCCTCCTCCTCCATCCTCCTCCTCCCCCTCTCTTCCACCTCCTCCTCCCTCTCTTCCACCTCCTCCTCCCTCTCTTCCACCTCCTCCTCCCTCTCTTCCACCTCCTCCTCCCTCTCTTCCACCTCCTCCTCCCCCTCTCTTCCACCTCCTCCTCCCTCTCTTCCACCTCCTCCTCCCTCTCTTCCACCTCCTCCTCCCCCCTCTCTTCCACCTCCCCCTACCTCCTCCCCTTCTCTCCTCCACCGTTGCAGGATCACCGAACGCTAACAAGGTTACGGTGGTAGTTAGTTAATTACCGGAGTGTGGAGGGTACAGTGTTGACCTCTGGCGGGCCGGCCCATTGGTATTCCAGCCCTCACACACACCCCTCCCTCCTTCCCTCCTTCCTTCCCTCCTACCCTCCCTCCCCCCTCCCCTCTCCCCCCTCCCCTCTCCCCCCTCCCCTTCTTCCCTCCCCCTCCTTCATTCCCTCCCTCACTCCTTTCTTCCCTCCCTACGATCACTGCCCTGGGGAACGAGTGAGTACTGCGTCTTGGCGGGGCGTGGGCTCGTAGGTAGGGAAGGAAGGAAGGAAGGGGAGGGAGGGAAGGAAGGAGGGAGGGAGATGGGAGGAATGCATGGAAAGAGAGCAGAGAGAGAGAGAGAGAGAGAGAGAGAGAGAGAGAGAGAGAGAGAGAGAGAGATAACGATGGGGTCAAAGAAGATGAAGAAGAAATGAACTGGGGTAGAGCAGGATAACGGTAGGGTGGGTGGACGAGTGGGCGTACGTGTGGTCGGTGGGTGGGTGGGGGTGGCTAGCTGGTGGGTGGACGGGTTTGGTCCCACCTAGTATAACTGACCACCCCCACACGTCCACTTAGTGCTACACCCTCAACACAGGGAGCGGTATATGGGCCGTGTTTTATATTACAGTTCATGCCCCGTACTGATGACTGTACTTCTCTGTAACCTCTGTATTGTACCTTTGAGTCTATTAGTATATACCTGTACTTTGACCTATGTCTGTATTAATGTCTGTAGTGTTTTATGCCTGTATCTTCCTGTATCTTCCTGTACTTACACATGATTCTGCCTGTAACTCCTCTCGTATCTCGTGCCTGCAACTTCCTGTACTTAAACGTGTCCCTCATTGTACTTGGTTCTGTATTTTTTTTTGTAATTTTGTCTGTACTTGTATCCATTCGTTGTGCGTCAGTCAATAAAATAAATAGAATGACTTGACTACCTCCCGTCCTCTCCTCTCGCTGTTAGTGACCTGATGATGACGTATGACAGGGAGAGTGAGGGAGAGTTGAGGGAGAGTGACAGGTAGGGAGAATAATAGGTAGAGTAGGAGAGGGAGAGGTTGGGAAAGGTAGGTAGTTTAAGGGAGAGGAAGAGGTGGAGAGAGAGAGAGAGAGAGAGAGAGAGAGAGAGAATTAGCTACATGTATCGTCTGATCCGAGATGACTAGGAGGAAAACCACGTCAGCTCGGGATGGTTATAAAGTTCTCTCCGTCAGTCAGTCAATAAGGCAGGTAGTCTGGCATTAAATCAGCCAGCCAGTCAACCAGTCAGACAGTCAACCAACCAGTCAGTCACTCAGTCAATCAATCAGTCGAAAAATACACCTTGGTTCTAGACACAAATTACCTGGTGAAAAAGACATGTGGTGGGGAAAAGGAATTAAATTAAAACATCGAACAGAATTTTTTGTGTGTGAATGGATGTTGAACTTGTTGTCTGAACTCTGTGTTAAAACCTAAAGCCTCGGTGTTTTATCTGGGGTGTTTGTTTCTGTTTGGGATTCTGACATTCATGGTCGGGTTATTGGCTTTTTCACCTCACCCCTCACTTCTCCCCTCTCCCACCCCTCATCTCCCCTCTCCTACCCTTCACCTTCCCTCTCCCAGCCTCACCTCTCCCCCTTCATCTCCCTTCTCCCACCCCTCATCTCCCCTCTCCCACCCCTCATCTCCCCTCTCCCACCCCTCATCTCTCCCCTCTCCCACCCCTCATCTCCCCTCTCCCACCCCTCATCTCCCCTCTCCTACCCCTCACCCCTCTATGCCCTTGCTGATGGAGGAGATATAGCGATTGGTGTGTGTGTGTGTGTGAACGGGAAAGACAGACAGACAGACAGACAGACAGACAGACAGATAGACAGAAAGACAGACAGGGCACTAGATACATAATAGCCTCTATGGATAGTCAGGATAAACACCTACGTGGGTAGTTCCTCCGTATGACCTTCTGTCCCACCTTGTATCTCCTCAGCCTGTCATCTTCCCATATCAAGACATATGTTGTTTACCGTCGCTGGTTCAAGTTAGCTGTCTGTCCCTCCGTTCGCCCGTCCCTCCTTCCGTCCCTTCGCCTGTCTATCCGTACGAAATTCAATAACATTACGCATTGAAAGATCGAAATGCAGTTTGGTCGGAAGATCTACGTCATTTTCACTTCACCTTTGTCCAATAATCATCATCGTTTCTCAGCTGGAGTTGCCCCAAGTCATCACCTCTCGTCCACTAGATAAGTTTGGTAAATATAACAGACGTGACTCTCCCGTTTAGTAACAGACGTGACTCTCCCGTTTAGTAACAGACGTGACTCTCCCGTTTAGTAACAGACGGGACCCTTCCGTTTAGTAACATCAGATCGAAATGAAACTTGTTAGACAGATTCATTGTTATTTATGATGTGTTTTGTAATGGTCGTGTTATACTGTTGTTTACCAGAGATGTGGCTGCTGTTGCGTTACGTTAGTTTAGGTTAGGGTTAGGTTAGGTTAGGTTAAGTTAGGTTAGGTTAGGTTGGGTTGGGTTGGGTTGGGTTGGGTTAGGTTTAAGTTAGGTCAGGTCAGGTCAGGTTAAGTTAGGTTAGGTTATAAGACTTTTTAATGGGATGGTGGGAGGGGAGGAGAGGAGAGGAGAGGAGAAGGGCGTACACTTATCATCACTCAGTGTCTCATCTCTTCCTCCATCTCCCCTTTCCCCTCTCTTCGTTATCCCCTCATTCTCCTCTCCCCTCCATTTTTTTTCCTGTTAACTTTTTCTCCCTCCCTCCCTTCCTCTCCCTTTCTTTCCCCTGCTCCTTCCTTCCTTCTTTTCGCTGCCTCCCTCTCTTCCCCTTCCCTACCCTCCCTCCCTTCCTTCCTTCCTTCCTTCCTTCCTTCAACTCTCCTTTCTTTTTCCCTCCCTCCCTCCTTCCCTCCTTCCTTCTTTTCGCTGCCTCCTTCTCTTCCCCTTCCCTACCCTCCCTCCCTCCCTTCCTTCCTTCCTTCCTTCCTTCCTTCAACTCTCCTTCCTTCCTTCACTCTCCTTTCATTTTCTCTCCCTCCCTCCTTCTTTTCGCTGCTTCCCTCCCCCTCCCTCCCTCCCTCCTTCCGCCCCAGCCTCCGTTAATCCCCATGAGGATTAGCCTTAAGTGGTAAATCCGGTCCCCGTGTCTAAGAATTAGCAGGTCGGTGGGTGAGGGATGCCCTGGTGTATAGTGTTAGTTCAGTGTATTATTCCCAGGAGGCCGGGGGGTGGGGGGGTGGCGTGTGCCTACCCCCTCCCCCTTTCACCTCCCTCTCACCTCCCTCTCCACCCTCTCCTAGCCTGGGGATTGAGGGAGGGTGGGATTAGTGATGCACGGACGGACACACACACACACACACACGACAGAGGCACCAAACTTAGACATTTTTCCCATTGTAAATTAATGATTATATTTGGCTGTTGTTGTTATCGAGAAGTTTCAGTCGTGTTGAGAGTGACTCCTACTGTGAGGGTGGGGGGGAGAGGGGGGGTGGGGGGTAGTGTATAGGGAGAAGGGGGGGGGAGTGGATTAGGGTAGAGAAGAGAGGTTGTAGGTGGAGGAGGAGGTTGGGGGAAGAGGGGGCGATAGTGAGGGGATGGGGGGATTATTATCATCATCATCATCATCATCATCGTCATCATCTCTTTGCATGGATTAAGTGACATTTAATTACCGTATGATTGGTGTCTCAGCATAATGTGAACATCATATCATTTTCAGTTCATGTTTATTCTTTCATTTACAGATCCAGTTTCATATTTACTTTAGAGTTTCAGAATCATTTTTTTTTTATTTCCAGTTTCATTTTAGTTTTAATTTAATAGCTTTTGGTTAGGTTAAGTTCGTTCATTTCAGTTGCTGTCCCCTTTGCCGTCTCCCACGTTTCCTATGGGGGTGAGGTGAGGGGGCTGATGGCGTAATAACGTGACTCATTAAGCAAGTAATTTGACCCCAACACCAATTATCGATGAGGTCACCCCCCCCCCGCCGCCCTCACCGTCACCCGTGCCGACTCCTTCCCACTCCTTCCCACTCTTCCCCTCTCCCCACTCGTCACCCCCTCCCTGGTGACAGCAGAGGAGGGCCACACATGAGGTTGGGTAGATTGTGGGATCAAATTTGCACGGTCAATAATTCTCTGGTAGGCGGAGTACTCACAAGGGGGGCCTGGTGGTGGTCCCCGGGGGCGCCCTTACTGCTGGAGGGCTGAGGAGCGTGTGGAAGGGCATGAGGGAAGGTTGTAGAGGAGGTAGGGCACGTGTGGGGGGGGGGGGTTATGAGGGGAGTGATGGAGGGGTGTATGGAAGGGGAGGGAGGAGGGGTGGAGGGAAGTTAGAGAGGTAGACGTATGGAGGGAAGAGTGGGAAGGGATATTATGGAGAGGGAGGAAGTATGGAGGGAAGAGTGGGAAGGGATATTATGGAGAGGGAGGGAAGTATGGTGTGGAGGAGGAAGTATGGATGATGTTTTGTGGAGAGGGAAGAAGATAAGAAGATTGTGAGAGGTGAAAGTAATAGAGGGGAGGGTGGGAGTTGAGAGGGATAAATGAAAGGTAGAGTGGGAGGGGAGAGAGTGATGAACATGAGAGAGAGAGAGAGAGAGAGAGAGAGAGAGAGCAATAAGGTGTGAGAGAGGGGAGAAGAGGGAAGACTGTGGCACGTCATCAAGGTAAAGTTCTCCCCTCAGGTGGAGTAGAAAGATGCCAGCAGTAACCCGTAGCACCGGGCAGAGGGGAGAAGAAAGTATATTATGTGGGGAAGGGGGGGAGAGAAGGAGGAAGAGGGGAGAGAAGGGTGATGGTGGAAGGAGAGGGAGGGAGAGAGAAGGGGTAGGAAGGAGGAGAGGGAGGGATATGGAAGGGGAATGGGAGAAGGAAGAGGACGCGAGGAGTAGGAGGGAGAGAGAAAAGGGATGGGAGGAGAGAGAGAAGGGGAGGAAGAGTAGGAGGATAACACATCAGGGGAAGAAGATAGGAGAGGGGAGAAAGATAACAAGAGAGGAGAAGAGGAGGAGGAGGTGAAGGAGAGATGGAAACAAAAGAGGAGGAGGAGGAGGAGGAGATATATGAAGAGGAAGGGAAGTAGAAACAAAGAATGGAGAGGAGGGGAGGGGGAGGAGTACGAGGTGGGGAGAAGAGGGGGGAGAAGGGGAGAAACACGAGGTGAGCAGGAGGGGGAGGGAAGGAGAGAGAGAGGAGAGGAGTATGAAGTGGGGAGGAGGGGGAGGGGAGGAGCATGAAGCGGGGAGGAAGAGGAGAGGAGGAGCATGAAATGGGGAGGAGGGGGAGGGGAGAAGCATGAAGCGGAGGTGGGGGTGGTGTTGGGGGATAGGGGATAGGGGTAGGGGAATAGATTGGCTGAATGAGAAAGGGTAGTTAAGGTAGTGGTAATTGTGGTGGGGAGAAGGAGTGGAGGTGGTGGGGAGGAGGTGGGGGTGAAGATGAGAGGAGATGGAAAGGGTGATAGAAAAGAATAGAGAGGGGAAGAGGGTGGATGAGGGGAGATACAGAGTGAGAGAAAGGGAGTTGATAGAGAGAATGGAGGGAAGAGGGGAGATAAAAGAAGAATAAGAAGGAAAGGGGAGATACTGTAAGAGTGAGAGACGGGGAGTTAGAGATACTCGATGAGGGAGGGGGAGATTGTGTGTGAGGGGAGAGACAGACTGAGGAAGGGGAGATAACTAGTGGGGAAAGAGTCTTGGCACACCTCCTCCCCCCTTCCCCCAGACCAGACCTAACCTAACTCCACCCCAGACCAGACCAGACCCCAGACCAGACCAGACCCCACCCCAGACCAGACCCCACCCCAGACCAGACCCCACCCCAGACCAGATCCCACCCCCACCCCAGACCAGATCCCACCCCAGACCAGACCCCACCCCAGACCAGACCCCACCCCAGACCAGACCCCACCCCAGACCAGTCCCCACCCCAGACCAGTCCCGACCCGACCGAACTTAATCATCTATCGTATATTATTATTATTATTATTATTATTATTATTATTATTTTTATTAATATTATTATTATTAGGCAGAAAGGCACAAGACTTAAACACATTACCTGATTGGTTCACTTAATTCACTTGGTTTACAAAGTTAATCCATCAGTGAAAATACCACCCTCTCTCTCTCTCTCTCTCTCTCTCTCTCTCTCTCTCTCTCTCTCTCTCTCTCTCTCTCTCACCACCTCCTTTAACTCCACCTGTACTCAATTTACATGTTAATTTTTCGTCCCTTCCTCCACAGTTGTTCATTCCTTTTTCTTTTACTTTGTCTGTTTTCATTCTTCTCCTCTTCACATATTTTCATCATTCACTTCATTCACGGATTTACATTATTTTCTATTTTTTTAATTTTATTGTTTTTTTTCTTTCATTATCTTATATATTTGTTTTGCTTCTAGTGTTGTCTCTTCCACTAAATCTCTCACCTACACTGTTAACTACTCTCCTTATCTCTGTCTCTCACACCGTCTCTCACCTACACACTGTTAACTACTCTCCTTATCGCTGTCTCTCACCGTCTCTCACATACACACTGTTAACTACTCTCCTTATCTCTGTCTCTCTCACCGTCTCTCACCTACACACTGTTAACTACTCTCCTTGCCTCTGTCTCTCTCACCGTCTCTTACCTACACACTGTTAACTACTCTCCTTATCTCTGTCTCTCTACACCGTCTCTCAACTACACTGTTAACTATTCTCCTTATCTCTGTCTCTCTCACCAACACACTGTTAACTACTCTCCTTATCTCTGTCTCTCTCACCGTCTCTCACCTACACACTGTTAACTACTCTCCTTATCTCTGTCTCTCTCACCGTCTCTCACCTACACACTGTTAACTACTCTCCTTATCGCTGTCTCTCTCACCGTTTCTCACCTACACACTGTTAACTACTCTCCTTATCTCTGTCTCTCTCACCGTCTCTCACCTACACACTGTTAACTACTCCCTTATCTCTGTCTCTCTCACCGTCTCTCACCTACACACTGTTAACTACTCTCCTTATCTCTGTCTCTCTCACCGTCTCTCACCTACACACTGTTAACTACTCTCCTTATATCTGTCTCTCCCACCGTCTCTCACCCACACACTGTTAACTACTCCCTTATCTCTGTCTCTCTCACCGTCTCTCACCTACACACTGTTAACTACTCTCCTTATCTCTGTCTCTCTCACCGTCTCTCACCTACACACTGTTAACTACTCTCCTTATCTCTGTCTCTCACACCGTCTCTCACCTACACACTGTTAACTACTCCCCTTATCTCTGTCTCTCACCGTCACTCACATACACACTGTTAACTACTCTCCTTATCTCTGTCTCTCACCGTTTCTCACCTACACACTGTTAACTACTCTCCTTATCTCTGTCTCTCTCACCGTCTCTCACCTACACACTGTTAACTACTCTCCTTATCTCTGTCTCTCTCACCGTTTCTCACCTACACACTGTTAACTACTCTCCTTATCGCTGTCTCTCACCTACACACTGTTAACTACTCCCCTTATCTCTGTCTCTCTCACCGTCTCTCACCAACACACTGTTAACTACTCTCCTTATCTCTGTCTCTCTCACCGTCTCTCACCTACACACTGTTAACTACTCTCCTTATCTCTGTCTCTCTCACCGTCTCTCACCTACACACTGTTAACTACTCCCCTTATCTCTGTCTCTCTCACCGTCTCTCACCTACACACTGTTAACTACTCTCCTTATCTCTGTCTCTCTACACCGTCTCTCACCTACACTGTTAACTACTCTCCTTATCTCTGTCTTTCACACCGTCTCTCACCTACACACTGTTAACTACTCTCCTTATCTCTGTCTCTCACACCGTCTCACCTACACACTGTTAACTACTCTCCTTATCTCTGTCTCTCTCACCGTCTCTCACCTACACACTGTTAACTACTCTCCTTATCTCTGTCTCTCACACCGTCTCTCACCTACACACTGTTAACTACTCTCCTTATCTCTGTCTCTCACCGTCTCTCACCTACACTGTTAACTACTCTCCTTATCTCTGTCTCTCTACACCGTCTCTCACTCACTGTAACTATCCTTATCTCTGTCTCTCTCACCAACACACTGTTAACTACTCTCCTTATCTCTGTCTCTCTCACCGTCTCTCACCTACACACTGTTAACTACTCTCCTTATCTCTGTCCTCTCACGTCTCTCACACCGTTACTATCTCCTTATCTGTCTCTCTCACCAACACACTGTTAACTACTCTCCTTATCTCTGTCTCTCTCACCGTCTCTCACCTACACTGTTAACTACTCTCCTTATCTCTGTCTCTCTCACCGTCTCTCACCTACACACTGTTAACTACTCTCCTTATCTCTGTCTCTCACAACGTCTCTCACCTACACACTGTTAACTACTCTCCTTATCTCTGTCTCTCTCACCGTCTCTCACCTACACACTGTTAACTACTCTCCTTATCTCTGTCTCTCTCACCGTCTCTCACCTACACACTGTTAACTACTCCCCTTATCGCTGTCTCTCACCGTCTCTCACCTACACTGTTAACTACTCTCCTTATCTCTGTCTCTCTACACCCTCTCTCACCTACACTGTTAACTATTCTCCTTATCTCTGTCTCTCTCACCTACACACTGTTAACTACTCTCCTTATCTCTGTCTCTCTCACCGTCTCTCACCTACACACTGTTAACTACTCTCCTTATCTCTGTCTCTCTACACTGTCTCTCACCTACACTGTTAACTACTCTCCTTATCTCTGTCTCTCTCACCGTCTCTCACCTACACACTGTTAACTACTCTCCTTATCTCTGTCTCTCTCACCGTCTCTCACCTACACACTGTTAACTACTCTCCTTATCGCTGTCTCTCTCACCGTTTCTCACCTACACTGTTAACTACTCTCCTTATCTCTGTCTCTCCCACCGTCTCTCACCCACACACTGTTAACTACTCTCCTTATCTCTGTCTCTCTCACCGTCTCTCACCTACACACTGTTAACTACTCTCCTTATATCTGTCTCTCTCACCGTCTCTCACCTACACACTGTTAACTACTCTCCTTATCTCTGTCTCTCACACCGTCTCTCACCTACACACTCTTAACTACTCTCCTTATCGCTGTCTCTCTCACCGTCTCTCACCTACACACTGTTAACTACTCTCCTTTCTCTGTCTCTCACCGTCTCTCACCTACACACTGTTAACTACTCTCCTTATCTCTGTCTCTCACCGTCACTCACCTACACTGTTAACTACTCTCCTTATCTCTGTCTCTCACCGTCTCTCACCTACACACTGTTAACTACTCTCCTTATCTCTGTCTCTCTCACCGTCTCTCACCTACACACTGTTAACTACTCTCCTTATCTCTGTCTCTCTCACCGTCTCTCACCTACACACTGTTAACTACTCTCCTTATCGCTGTCTCTCACCGTCTCTCACCTACACACTGTTAACTACTCTCCTTATCTCTGTCTCTCTCACCGTCTCTCACCTACACACTGTTAACTACTCTCCTTATCTCTGTCTCTCTCACCTACACACTGTTAACTACTCTCCTTATCTCTGTCTCTCACCGTCTCTCACCCACACACTGTTAACTACTCTCCTTATCTCTGTCTCTCTCACCGTCTCTCACCTACACACTGTTAACTACTCTCCTTATCTCTGTCTCTCTCACCGTCTCTCACCTACACACTGTTAACTACTCTCCTTATCGCTGTCTCTCACCTACACACTGTTAACTACTCCCCTTATCTCTGTCTCTCTCACCGTCTCTCACCTACACACTGTTAACTACTCTCCTTATCTCTGTCTCTCACACCGTCTCTCACCTACACACTGTTAACTACTCTCCTTATCTCTGTCTCTCACCGTCTCTCACCTACACACTGTTAACTACTCTCCTTATCTCTGTCTCTCTCACCGTCTCTCACCTACACACTGTTAACTACTCTCCTTATCTCTGTCTCTCTCACCGTCTCTCACCTACACACTGTTAACTACTCTCCTTATCTCTGTCTCTCTACACCTTCTCTCACCTACACTGTTAACTACTCTCCTTATCTCTGTCTCTCTCACCGTTTCTCACCTACACACTGTTAACTACTCTCCTTATCGCTGTCTCTCTCACCGTCTCTCACCTACACTGTTAACTACTCTCCTTATCTCTGTCTCTCTCACCGTCTCTCACCTACACACTGTTAACTACTCCCTTATCTCTGTCTCTCTCACCGTCTCTCACCTACACACTGTTAACTACTCTCCTTATCTCTGTCTCTCACACCGTCTCTCACCTACACACTGTTAACTACTCTCCTTATCGCTGTCTCTCTCACCGTCTCTCACCTACACACTGTTAACTACTCTCCTTATCTCTGTCTCTCTACACCGTCTCTCACCTACACTGTTAACTACTCTCCTTATCTCTGTCTCTCTCACCGTCTCTCACCTACACACTGTTAACTACTCTCCTTATCTCTGTCTCTCTCACCGTCTCTCACCTACACACTGTTAACTACTCTCCTTATCTCTGTCTCTCTCACCGTCTCTCACCTACACACTGTTAACTACTCTCCTTATCTCTGTCTCTCTACACCGTCTCTCACCTACACTGTTAACTACTCTCCTTATCTCTGTCTCTCTCACCGTTTCTCACCTACACACTGTTAACTACTCTCCTTATCGCTGTCTCTCTCACCGTCTCTCACCTACACTGTTAACTACTCTCCTTATCTCTGTCTCTCTCACCGTCTCTCACCCACACACTGTTAACTACTCCCTTATCTCTGTCTCTCTCACCGTCTCTCACCTACACACTGTTAACTACTCTCCTTATCTCTGTCTCTCACACCGTCTCTCACCTACACACTGTTAACTACTCTCCTTATCGCTGTCTCTCTCACCGTCTCTCACCTACACACTGTTAACTACTCTCCTTATCGCTGTCTCTCTCTCCGTCTCTCACCTACACACTGTTAACTACTCCCTTGTGTCTTTTGTGTTGTTATAATCTTATTTTCTTTTAATTACAGGTAAGACACAGTCACCACGAGTCACCCAGCGAGGAGATGTTACCTGGAGTTAATTACCTAAGATGGGAAGGTAAGGTGTGTGTTGTGTCGTGTTTGGTTTTGGTCCAATATAAATATTTAAGCTAAATTTGTGGAATCATCCGAGAAAGATTAATTTCACCTGAGGTTTAAACACCTTGACGCTGCTAGATTAGAATATGGTAGGGTAGGTTACAGGTTAGGTTAGGTTAGGGTAGGTTAAGTTAGGTTAGGTTAGGATATGGTAGGGTAGGTTACAGGTTAGGTTAGGTTAGGTTAGGTTAGGTTAGGATATGGTAGTTTAGGTTAGGTTTTATTGTTAATTTTTAATCACCTGGTGAAGTAAGCTGGTGACATCTAATTTTCGGGTGACCCAAATTTGTGGACGAGTTGGACTACAGACTTATTTTAACAACCGTGTGTCTGGGCACCGTGTCTGGTCCTCTGCCAGAAACCTTTGCCTTAGAGAAGAAGTTATGGAAGAATCAGGAAGACATAATCTCTTCTTTCCTGTATAGGAATATTTTATTCTTTTACTGTTCTTTGTTGTGTTTCTATAAGTTTTGTTAATACACTCACATGAACACAGGGCACAAGTTTTATATGACACGTCTTGGGCCAGGATATTATTATGGCACCTCCCAGGACAGAAGTTTTATTTGACACTTCCCGGGCCAGGACTTTATTCTGACACTCCCCGGGGAAGGAGTCTGACTAGAGGGAAAGTTTAGATGTGTTGGGGGGGGCGGGCAGGCGGCCAACCTCGGCAACATTATGACACACACCAATAACTCAGAGTGGAAAACCTCTTCCTCCTCCTCTTCGTCCTCCCCCGATGTCTGAGGAGGATCCCAGGCGCCTTGGGGATCCCCTGAGCCCAGACTTACGACCCCTTGGTAATGGGAGTCGGGCGCCCTGTCTGCTCCCTCAGCCACGGCTTCCCGGCCCTCTCTAGGAGTTCCTGCTGCCCCTAGCGAACGACCACACTATATATGCACGACATTGTGTTTCCACCCCGACAATATGTAGGGCGGAGAGGAGGGCACCCTGAGTTTATTTACCAGGTCCTGCCTGCTGCCCTCGTGACTATATTAAAGGGGCACTCTACCACGTCTTGTTACTCCCTGATGTTATCTAAGGGGACGTCCTGACCCTACCACCAGGTCTCACAGCCCCTTGATGCATAAAGGGGGCGTGTTAACCCCATAACAACATCCTGTCACCCCTAATGATATAAGGGGGTGTCCTGACCCTAACACCACATCATGCTGCCCCCGATAATAAATGGGGGGTACTGACCCATTAACCACGTCCTGCTGTCCCCTGATAATATCTAAGGGGGTGTTCCGAACCTCAAACCAGGTCCCACTCCCCCCTAACACTAGTTAAGGTGATGCCCGGACCCGACAAGCAGTACCCAGGGGCCAGGTGTTGGTTACTGCGTCAGGTGCTGCTGGATATTAGCCTGTTGATGAAGGCGGGTAAGTCTGTTTCGTCGTCAGTTAGGTGTTGAGAAAGGGGAACACAGAGAGAGAGAGAGAGAGAGAGAGAGAGAGAGAGAGAGTGTGTGTGTGTGTGTGTGTGTGTGTGTGTGTGGTTGTGATTGCAGTAAGGTCCAGAAGTCGACTCTCACTGTTGACATGTACTCCTCCTCCTCCTCCCCCTTCTCCTCCTTCACTATCCTAACTGTGTTGGTCATTAACATCACCCTCATCACCTCTCACCATTCATTACACATGATGATGATGATGTCCTTCCCTTCCTTTTCACTATCTTCTTATCCTCGTAACCTTCACCATCCCCCATCACTCTCACCGTCAGCTTCATTATCTTCCATCACCCTCATCATCACCTTCACCATTCTGCTTGGCGTCACCTCGGGGTACAAGACCTGGGTCCGTGCATCAGTAATTAAGGGCTGCATGAAGCCTAGAGGGGTGGCCCGAGGGTCTGGAGGGGTCTGGGGGGGGGTCGGTAATCGGTACAAAACGTGGAGTGTATGGTGCTCTAGGTCTGGAGGGGCGAGTGGAGGGGGAGATGA
Organism: Homarus gammarus; assembly: GCA_958450375.1. NCBI lineage: Eukaryota > Metazoa > Arthropoda > Malacostraca > Decapoda > Nephropidae > Homarus > Homarus gammarus. Next base: position 407,846 of record CAUDMG010000908.1, on the reverse strand, counting down.
GGTATTGGAGGGAGAGGAGAGGGGGCAGGGGGGCTGGTGGGGAAGGGAGGGAAGAAGTGCAGTATCGGAGAGGGCCATAGGGGAGGGTTGAGGGCCATGGGGAGAGCTGAGGTGCATGGGGGAGGGCCGTAGTAGAGGGATGAGGTCCATAGGGGTAACAGGCCCATGGGGAGGGCTGAGGGCCATAGGGGAAGACTGAGGTTCATGGGGGAAGGCTGAGGGACATGGGGGGAGGACTGAGGGTTATAAAGGTAGTAGGCCCAAGGGGTGAGGGCTGAGGGCCATAAGGGGTGGAGGGTCATGGGATGAAGGCTGAGGGCCGTGGGGTGATGTGGGCCATGGGGTGAAAGCTGAGGGCCATGGGGTGAGGAGGGCCATGGGATAAAAGCTGAGGGCCATAAGGGTAGCAGGTCCATGAGGTGAGGGCTGAGGGCCATAAGTTGAGGAGGGCCATAAAGGGAGGAGGGCCATGGGGTGAGGGCCAAGGGGAAGAGATACTCGAGAGACTCAAGATGACTGACTATGGGGGGTCCTGGTCCCCGGGTGTTGGAGAGTGAGTGCATGTGAGTGTTTGCGTGAGTGCGTGTGAGTGTTTGAGTGAGTGCGTGTGTGTTAATGAGACTGGATGGATTTGTGAATGCGTATGTGTGTGTATGAATGTGTAGGTGTGTTGCAGTGTGTGTGTGTGTGTGTGTGTGTGTGTGTGTGTGACCAAGGTTCTGTAACAAGAGGCCAAGGTTCACTAACAAGAGGCCAAGGTTCACTAACTAGAGGCCAAGGTTCTGTAACAAGAGGCCAGGGTTCACTAAAAAGAGGCCAAGGTTCACTAACAAGAGGCCAAGGTTCACTAACAAGAGGCCAAGGTTCACTAACAAGAGACCAAGGTTCTGTAACAAGAGGCCAGGGTTCACTAACAAGAGGCCAAGGTTCACTAACAAGAGGCCAAGGTTCACTAACAAGAGGCCAAGGTTCTCTAACAATAGGCCAAGGTTCTCTAACAAGAGGCCAAGGTTCACTAACAAGAGGCCAAGGTTCACTAACAAGAGGCCAAGGTTCTCTAACAAGAGGCCAAGGTTCTCTAACAAGAGGCCAAGGTTCACTAACTAGAGGCCAAGGTTCTCTAACAAGAGGCCAAGGTTCACTAACAAGAGGCCAAGGTTCACTAACAAGAGGCCAAGGTTCTCTAACAAGAGGCCAAGGTTCTCTAACAAGAGGCCAAGGTTCTGTAACAAGAGGCCAAGGTTCACTAACAAGAGGCCAAGGTTCTCTAACAAGAGGCCAAGGTTCACTAACAAGAGGCCAAGGTTCACTAACAAGAGGCCAAGGTTCTCTAACGAGAGGCCAAGGTTCTCTAACAAGAAACCAAGGTTCTGTAACGAGAGGCCAAGGTTCACTAACAAGAGGCCAAGGTTCTCTAACAAGAGGCCAAGGTTCTGTAACAAGAGGCCAAGGTTCACTAACAAGAGGCCAAGGTTCTCTAACAAGAGGCCAAGGTTCACTAACAAGAGGCCAAGGTTCTGTAACAAGAGGCCAAGGTTCTCTAACAAGAGGCCAAGGTTCTCAGACAATAACAGGTGGTCTAATTCTCATTAACGACGGTGCCTGAAATTAAGGTTTTGGTGTTCCACGCATGACAACCCCGCACCGTGGAGGAGGGGGAGGGGATGGGATGCGGGTGAGGGATCAGGGGATGTTGGGAGGGGGACCTAAAAAAAGGAGTTCGCTAATGGAGACTTACTTTCCCAAGGTAGTAACGATGCCGGGGGGAGGGGAGAGAGGGAGGAAGGGGGGGGGGGAGGGGAGGGGGAGGGGAAGGGAGGAAGGGGGGGAGAGGGAGGGAGAGAGGGAGGGAGGGAATTAATGATCCTAGACGAAGGTTAAAAAAACCGCCATTGTGAAGTAATTAAATTCTGGCTGGGAATAATCCATGATCGACTCATGGAGACCTGCGTTGATGTGACAGGCTCTCTCTCTCTCTCTCTCTCTCTCTCTCTCTCTCTCAGCGTATTCTTTCACTGTTACGGCTCACTAACAACATGGTTCACAGCTCACTAACAGCATGGTTCACAGCTCACTAATAGCATGAGCGCTCACTGTTCATGGAGCTGAGGGGGGAACAGCGAGATGCAATGTGGGGGGGGGTTTACTGCTCCTGGGGGGAGGGGGGTGTTGCCTGTCGGTCTTGCCCCTGTACGTCGTGTTATCATACGAGGTTGTGGGAAGTAGCGGCAATGATTGGAGAAGTGAAGAAAGCGTCTAATAGTCCTCACCTTAACTATGGGATAAATACGTGATTTTTCCCCCATAGCTGGTGATAAGAGAACGGTCATCACTAGTTCAGATACATTACAAGACAAAAATGGATCCATTAACATTCATACGAGATATTCTTCACTGATATCGTAATGTGAGTTGTGTTTTTACTTATTGTATTTAGATAAATAATATAACTTGCGGATCTTCGATAATTTATCCTTTTTGATGTAGTTTAAGTGAGTTAGTTAGATACGTTCTCACATCACTAGTTAAAGGGAAGATAAATGAACTTACGAACTATTGAGACTCCATCTGTGTGTTGCAGTTTTGGTGGGACGATTAAACGCGGTTAGGGTCTTTCTTACACGTCACCAGTTAAGAGAGTTTTATTTATTTTTTTCTTACGAGCTTTTTGAGAATCAAGACCCATGTACCTGAGCGAGGTCTGTATACCTTATCAAAACTACTGCTGCTACTGTGATATTGTCTCCCCCCCCCCCCCTCTACATCTCCCCCCTCTTAGTCAGACTCGTCTCACTTCCGACACTTCATTTATAAACATCTACAGTACAAGTGAACCTCCGAGCTCCGTATAGTAGTATCAAACGCCTAATAAATATATTTTTTAAACCTCAAATATGGTTTAATTAGAACGATACCTTGTGACGATACTAGATGAAAGATAACTAAAAAGTAAACGATATTATTTAGGATAGCTGGCAACTAATGGGCTTCACCTGGGATGAGTCATTTTATCGATCAGGAGGAAGGGGAGCGAGCGACGCCTGGCTGAGGGGGACACCTCCTCTCCGCCCCGTGTATGTGGAGTCTATTTTACTCCTCGACGTCCACAGCCTTGCAAATGCACATACGAAGGCAGCCGACTGGACGGGAGAGAGCTGTGGGCTATGTAGACAGGAGGGGACTGTAGGCTATGTAGATGGGAGAGGTCTGTGCGGTATGTAGACAGGAGGGGACTGTGATGAGAGGGGACTGTAGGCTAGGTAGATGGGAGGGGGCTGTGGGCTATGTAGACAGGAGGGGACTGTGATGGGAGGGGACTGTAGACTATGTAGATGGGAGGGGACTGTGATGAGAGGGGACTGTAGGCTATGTAGATGGGAGGGGTCTGTGCGGTATGTAGACAGAAGGGGACTGTAGGCTATGTAAAAAGGATGCAACTGTGGGCTATGTAGACAGGAAGAGACTGTGATGAAAGGGGGCTGTGGGCTCTGTAGACGGAAAGGGACTGTGGCCGATGTAGACGGGACGTACTAATGACCTGTCCTGCGTGCAGGTAACTGCTTTTAATTACCGTCGACGAGATAGGTAACGTGACAGTAACCAACACACACACTGAGAGAGAGAGAGAGAGAGAGAGCAACCTAAGAATGTCTACGTGGATGAGGGAGGGAGGAAGGAAGTAAATTGTGGATGTATGAAGGAAAGGAAGAAGGGAGGGAGGGAGGAAGGGAAGAAGGGAGGAAGGAAGGGAAGAAGGAAGGGAGGGAAGAGGCAGGGAATTAATATACTAGGAATTAATACTGAGGGATTTATTAGGTAGAAGGATTATAGGGGATTAATAAATAAGGGTGGATATAGAGGGGGATTAATGTATAGGGGTTAATAAACGGGGATTAATGTACAGGGGATTAATATACAGGGGATTAATATACTGGGGATTAATGTACAGGGGATTAATATACTGGCGATTAATGTACAGGGGATTAATGTATAAGGGTTAATAAACGGGGATTAATGTACAGGGGATTAATATACTGGGGATTAATGTATAGGGGTTAATAAACGGGGATTAATGTACAGGGGATTTATATACAGGGAATTAATACACTGGGGATTAATGTACAGGGGATTAATATACAGGGGATTAATATACAGGGGATTAATGTACAAGGGATTCATGTACAGGGAATTAATATACTGGGGATTAATATACAGGGATTAATATATAGGGGATTAATATACATTGGATTAATATACAGGGGATTAATGTACAGGGGATTAACATGGGATGTAATAGTTCGGTGGGAAGCAAAGAAAACTCTCTCTCTCTCTCTCTCTCTCTCTCTCTCTCTCTCTCATTGTAGCTCTTTTCATCAGTCACACACACACACACACACACACACATGTAGACGTAAGCGCGTGTACGTGTCGTGATGGATATACCTGTGTACAGACAGAGAGATGAACACAAATGCGACTGTATATGTGTAGACGAGAGGACAGACAGGCCACATTAGATTAAGTGAGAGAGAGAGAGAGAGAGAGAGAGAGAGAGAGAGAGAGAGAGAGAGAGAGGCTGTCCGCTGCCTCACCAGGTTGACTCACCTCACACCTCTCCTCACCTCACACTTCTCACCTCACCTCACACCTCTCCTTCTCCTCACCTCACACTTCTCACCTCACCTCACACTCCCCCTCCTCCTCCACACCATACACACTCTCTCTCCATGACACTTACTTCCCTCCTCCACGCCACTTACTTCCCTCCTCCACGTCACTTACTTCCCTCCTCCACGTCACTTACTTCCCTCCTCCACGTCACTTACTTCCCTCCTCCATGACACTTACTTCCCTCCTCCATGACACTTACTTCCCTCCTCCACGTCACTTACTTCCCTCCTCCACGTCACTTACTTCCCTCCTCCACGTCACTTACTTCCCTCCTCCACGTCACTTACTTCCCTCTTCCACGCCACTTACTTCCCTCCTCCATGACACTTACTTCCCTCCTCCATGACACTTACTTCCCTCCTCCACGTCACTTACTTCCCTCCTCCATGACACTTACTTCCCTCCTCCACGTCACTTACTTCCCTCCTCCATGACACTTACTTCCCTCCTCCATGACACTTACTTCCCTCCTTCGTGGCACTTACTTCCCTCCTCCATGACACTTACTTCCCTCCTCCATGACACTTCCCTCCTCCACGTCACTTACTTCCCTCCTCCATGACACTTACTTCCCTCCTCCATGAGACTTACTTCCCTCCTCCATGGCACTTACTTCCCTCCTCCATGACACTTACTTCCCTCCTCCACGTCACTTACTTCCCTCCTCCACGTCACTTACTTCCCTCCTCCACGTCACTTACTTCCCTCCTCCACGTCACTTACTTCCCTCCTCCACGTCACTTACTTCCCTCCTCCACGTCACTTACTTCCCTCCTCCATGACACTTACTTCCCTCCTCCACGTCACTTACTTCCCTCCTCCACGTCACTTACTTCCCTCCTCCATGACACTTACTTCCCTCCTCCATGACACTTACTTCCCTCCTCCACGACACTTACTTCCCTCCTCCATGACACTTACTTCCCTCCTCCATGACACTTACTTCCCTCCTCCATGACACTTACTTCCCTCCTCCATGACACTTACTTCCCTCCTCCACGTCACTTACTTCCCTCCTCCACGTCACTTACTTCCCTCCTCCACGTCACTTACTTCCCTCCTCCATGACACTTACTTCCCTCCTCCACGTCACTTACTTCCCTCCTCCACGCCACTTACTTCCCTCCTCCGTGACACTCCCGACCTTCACCACAAGGTAGGCACCTCGTCCAGTCTGTTGCCTCCATATAACTCCTCTTATTATCTTGACAGTTTTATTAAGTTCCCTGTGTAGATAACTGGTTATTATTATTATTATTATTATTATTATTATTATTATTATTATTATTATTATTATTGTTATTATTATTATTATTATTATTGTTATTATTATTATTATTATTATTATTATTATTATTATTGTTATTATTATTATTATTATTATTGTTATTATTATTATTATTATTATTATTATTATTATTATTATTATTATTGTTGTTATTATTGTTGTTGTTTTCGTTGTTGTTATGTTTATTATTAATTTATCTTCTGATAATTATAGTTTTTATTTATTTTTCTTCATATTTATATCCTTAATAGTTTTTCCATATTTATTTTTAATTTTGTTAAGAGTAAATTATTTTAACTTATTTACAATTATCTTTCTTAAATTTATCGTAAGGATAAGCTTGTGTATTTGTTTTTATTTCAGTATATTAGGTCAAGGGTTAAACTTAACTACCTAGCCTAACCAAAGCTAACCTAACCTAACCAAAGCTAACCTAACCTAACCAAAGCTAACCTAACCTAGCCAAACATAACCTAACCTAACCAAAGCTAACCTAACCTAACCAAACATAACCTAACCATTAATTATGTCCGTAAGTTAACGGATTCAAGGTATTGTTTTAATATAAGTCAGTCCTAAAAATCAGGTTAAAATAAATGTGTTTATTACCGAAGAGTTTATTGTTAACGGTGAAGATAATTGGTTATAAATATGTCCATTGTTGTGTTGTTATTATCCGGGAGGAGGAGGAGGAGGGGGAAGAAGAAGAGGAGTAGGAGGAGGAAGAGGAGGAGGAGGGGGAAGAAGAAGAGGAGTAGGAGGAGGAAGAGGAGGAATAGGAGGAAGAAGAAGAGGAGGAGGAGGAGGAGGAGGGGGAAGAAGAAGAGGAGTAGGAGGAAATAGGTGGAGGAGGAGGGGGAAGAAGAAGAGGAGTAGGAGTAGGAAGAGGAGGAATAGGAGGAAGAACAAGAGGAGTAGGAGGAGGAGGAAATAGGTGGAGGAGGATGAGCCGGTGACTCTGATGAGACTTAAGGATTATTAAGTAACAAAAATTATAAGAGGATTATCTCTCTCTCTCTCTCTCTCTCTCTCTCTCTCTCTCTCTCTCTCTCTCTCTCTCTCTTAAACCTTCCTGCATTGTGAATTAATCTAAGTCTTTATTTATTATTTATTTATTTATTTCCAGTGAGAGAGAGAGAAAGAGAGAGAGAGAGAGAGAAAGAGAGAGAGTTCTTGCATCACTATATCGGTTTTATCCCCTCACGTGGTACTGCATCGATCCGTCATGTCAGTCGGGGGCGGATATCGAGTTGGGTCAATGGGAAAAAAATAAACTCCCTTAAGCGTAAAATTTCATCAGTGAGGTCGGGAAAACCAAACTGGTAGATAATTATACTTAATCTATTCTCTTTGTAGTTCCTGTATTTTTGATTTATTTTAGTTAATACAGTAAAGTTGGCTGGTACATTGGTCTCTGTATTTTTGGTGATGGTTTGGTTATACACGGAGGCTGTGTCGTGTTGTGGTAGCCCTGTTGACGAGGTGTGGTGGAGGTGCCGGGTAATGTGGTACAGTATGTGTTGACACTAGGTCTTTGTTGACTGTCTTTATTCCGCACGGTTGTATATTCAGGGTGATGGAAAAGTACCTGTTCACCTGTAATAATGGACAATGAAGGTTTAACAAGGGAGAAGTGTATTTTAGTAATTATTTTTAGAACACAGGAATTTTTGGATCACCCTGTATTTAACTGTTTGGTTTTCGATGAATCACCGCACAAAGGTAGCAAAGTTATTGAGGAGCGGCGTCTCGTTAATAGTGAGTTAATGACTATATGTAAACACGAAGCGGTTGTGTATATAGATAATAAATATATAATGTTAATGGACCCCAACACCGTGACCCAGCGTAATGACGTAATCAGTGACCTGTTACTGAGGTTATTAGGTCACACCTGAACGTGGTGGGTCCCTTGGGCCTGTCAACCCGTGAGGGGCAGTGCGGGTATTATAAGCTCTCAGTACACAAGGAGCCTCCGTGGCCGGCACTGTACTTGACCACCTTCACTACCTCAACAGTAAAGACAGACGCCCATTTACAGCTGGGTAAACTAGGAATGCCACGGATGAAGAGAGTGAATACTGTACCCACTCAGTCCCCTCACCCTCTTATTATACATTACACGTCACATTTAACCCTGGACCACACACCGAGCACTACACCTGTCAACCTAACTACAACGCTCTCACCAAAACATACTCTAGCGCTGTTATTCTCACATGTAAACACTTTCAGTCTTGTAATTGATTTTCATGATTGTCAATACCTGTACTGCCGTGTGAGTCATCGTGAGTGTCAGCACCACGACTCTAACTTAGTCGTAAAGTGTTTTTGTTCCACCGTAGTGCCTCAGTGACGTCAACTTCACGCATGTTCTCGCTGCGTCAAGGTCAACATGGCGTCACTCTCGCTGCGTCAAGGTCAACATGGCGTCACTCTCGCTGCGTCAAGGTCAACATGGCGTCACTCTCGCTGCGTCAAGGTCAACATGGCGTCACTCTCCCTGCGTCAAGATCAACATGGCGTCACTCTCCCTGCGTCAAGGTCAACATGGCGTCACTCTCGCTGCGTCAAGGTCAACATGGCGTCACTCTCGCTGTGTCAAGGTCAACATGGCGTCACCTGACAAACCACATGTAACAGTCTTAATAAATCTGTTATTTCTCCGTTTGAAAAAAAAATATTAAGGAAAAATATTTTGATTCAAGGTATATGATCATAATGTACTGTTTGTAAGGAGAGGCGAGGACAAGCGGACGTTTAGTTTCGGGTTAACTTAGGTTAGGTTTGGTTAGGTCAGGTCAGGTCAGGTTAGGTTAGGTTAGGTCAGGTTAGGTTGTATTAGATTACGTTAGGTTTGGTTAATCTTAGGTTAGAATAGGTTAAGTTTAGGCTTGGTTAAGGTTATAATAGGTTAGGTCAAGTTAGAATAAGATTAGGTGAAGTTAAGGTTTAGCTAGGTTAGGTTAGGTTACTTAAAGTTAAGCTCCATTAGATGAAGACTATTCTCTCTCTCTCTCTCTCTCTCTCTCTCTCTCTCTCTCTCTCTCACACACATGATTTACACAGACCATAAGATAACAGTCTGTCTTATTTAAGAGCTTGTTAATTTGGCCCACATATGGAGTTCGATTATGTTGTCGTAATTACTGTGAAATAGTAATAGTGTTTCTCTCTCTCTCTCTCTCTCTCTCTCTCTCTCTCTCTCTCTCTCTCTCTCTCTCTCTCTCTCTCTCTCTCTCTCAATAAAAAACTAATATCAATAACAAATAAAATAACCACAGTCATAATATTTACAATCACAACTACAACATTCACAACAAGACTGTAGCAAAGGAGAGTGTTGATAATGGTGGAGAGAGGGAGGTAGTGGTGGAGGGAGGGCGGTAGTGGTGGAGAGAGGGTGGTAGTGGTGGAGGGAGGCTGGTAGTGGTGGAGGGAGGGTGGTAGTGGTGGAGGGAGGGTGGTAGTAGTGGACGGTGGGTGGTAGTGGTGGAGGGAGGGTGGTAGTGGTGGAGGGAGGGGGATAGTGGTGGAGGGAGGGTGGTAGTGGTGGAGAGAGGGTGGTAGTGAGGGAGGGTGATAGTGGTGGATGGAGGGTGGTAGTGGTGGAGAGAAGGTGGTAGTGGTGGAGGGAAGGTGGTAGTGGTGGAGGGAGGGTGGTAGTGGTGGAGGGAGGGTGGTAGTGGTGGAGGGAGGCTGGTAGTGGTGGAGGGAGGGTGGTAGTGGTGGAGAGAGGGTGGTAGTGGTGGAGGGAAGGTGGTAGTGGTGGAGGGAGGGTGGTAGTGGTGGAGGGAGGCTGGTAGTGGTGGACGGTGGGTGGTAGTGGTGGAGGGAGGGTGGTAGTGGTGGAGGGAGGGTGGTAGTGGTGGACGGTGGGTGGTAGTGGTGGAGGGAGGGTGGTAGTGGTGGAGGGAGGGTGGTAGTGGTGGAGGGAGGGTGGTAGTGGTGGACGGTGGGTGGTAGTGGTGGAGGGAGGGTGGTAGTGGTGGAGAGAGGGTGGTAGTGGTGGAGGGAGGGTGGTAGTGGTGGAGGGAAGGTGGTAGTGGTGGAGGGAGGGTGGTAGTGAGGGAGGGAGGGGGGTAGTGGTGGAGGGAGGGTGGTAGTGGTGGAGGGAGGCTGGTAGTGGTGGAGGGAAGGTGGTAGTGGTGGACGGTGGGTGGTAGTGAGGGAGGGAGGGTGGTAGTGGTGGTGGAGGGAGGGTGGTAGTGAGGGAGGGAGGGTGGTAGTGGTGGTGGAGGGAGGGTGGTAGTGGTGGAGGGAGGGTGGTAGTGGTGGAGGGAGGGTGGTAGTGGTGGTGGAGGGTGGGTGGTAGTGGTGGAGGGAGGGGAATAGTGGTGGAGGGAGGGTTGGTAGTGGTGGAGAGAGGGTGGTAGTGAGGGAGGGTGGTAGTGGTGGATGGAGGGTGGTAGTGGTGGAGAGAAGGTGGTAGTGGTGGAGGGAGGGTGGTAGTGGTGGAGGGAAGGTGGTAGTGGTGGAGGGAGGGTGGTAGTGAGGGAGGGAGGGTGGTAGTGGTGGAGGGAGGGTGGTAGTGGTGGACGGTTGGTGGTAGTGAGGGAGGGAGGGTGGTAGTGGTGGTGGAGGGAGGGGGATAGTGGTGGAGGGAGGGTGATAGTGGTGGAGGGAGGGTGGTAGTGAGGGAGGGAGGGTGGTAGTGGTGGAGGGAGGGTGGTAGTGGTGGAGGGAGGGTGGTAGTAGTGAGGGAGGGTGGTAGTGGTGGAGGGAGGGTGGTAGTGGTGGTGGAGGGTGGGTGGTAGTGGTGGAGGGAGGGGAATAGTGGTGGAGGGTGGGTGGTAGTGGTGGAGGGGGGGTGGTAGTGGTGAAGAGAGGGTGGTAGTGGTGGAGGGAGGGTGGTAGTGAGGGAGGGTGGTAGTGGTGGTAGTAGTGGCACGAGTGTTGCTAATGACTGTTTATTGAAGCGTCCACCTGGCTACCACGGCGCCACTTCCCTCCCCACCTCCCTCCCTCCCCCCTTCTTTCCTTTCACCATCACCACCCTTCACTACCCTCTCCTCTTTCCCGTATCTCATTCTATTCCTCTTTCTCCCCTCACCTTATTCCTTCCCTCCTCACGCTCCCCTCCCCTCACTCTCTCCTCTCCTCATGTTTCCCTCTCCCCTCTCTCCCTTTCCCCCACTCTCCCCTCTCTCCCCCTCTCCCCTCTCTTCCCTCCACTCACTATTCCCCCCTCACACTCCCCTTCCTTTACTCTCCCCTCTCCCTCTTTCCCACACTCTCCCCTCTCTTCCCTCTCCCCTCTCTCCCCCTCTCTTCCCTCCACTCACTATTCCCCCTCACACTCCCCTTCCATTACTCTCCCCTCTCCCTCTTTGTTTTCATTTGGCACTTTACATACCTGTTTCCTCCATCGCACCCCCTTCCCCTTTCCCCTCTTCCCTTATAATTTTTTCACCCCTTTGTTTCCCCCTTCCCTTCCTATCCATCCCATCTTTTCCCTCCTTCTCTACTTCCCCCGTGATCCCCTCCCCTCCTCACCCCCTTTACCCCTCCCCTCTTTACCTTCCATCACTCACCTCACCAACCTTCTCTTCCTCCCTTTCCGTTTCCCTTCCTTTCTTCTCTCCTTCCTTTCCCTCTCCTTCCCTCCGTGAGTTCATGTATCTCTCCTCCATCTACCCTCTTCCCTCACCTCCACTCCTTGTCTCTTACCCCCATCTTGCCCCGCCCCTCCCTCCTTCCCCCTCCCCTCCCCTCCCACTTGCATTCTTGCGCTGGAACTCTTGCACGTGACGCCCTCCCCCCCTCCTTCCCCCTCTCCTGTAATATTCAAGAGAGGGGGAAGGATGAGGGGGGGTGAGGAGGGGGGTTCAAACATGAGAGCCACACTTTGTTTGCTGCATCGAGTGTTTAACCCTCAACCCGGTGGGGGGGAGGGGAGGAACAGGTCGGGGGAGGAGGGGGAAATGTTCTCTGTACTCGACTTTAATTGTGGAAATTAAATGAGGTTTGTACATCGCCCGTGCAAGCAATCAGTAGCGCCTCGCGTATAACTCCAACCTCCTGCCAAACACACACACACACACACACACACATACACACACACACACACATCCTACTGAACACTATGGCCAATTCCCCTTTCAAAACTTTCAAACCAGATTACACGTCAAGTAGCCCAGGTTCACACACGTACACTGACGAATTCCTTCATCAATCTGCTTCAAACTTTCAGGCAGGTCAGGTTGGCTCAGGAACCATCACTCCCAGGTTTACACACACACACACTGGCGTCTCTCTCTGAACTTGAAAACTAAATTACCCTCAGAGTGTTATTGTTGGTACGTTGACAGCGAGGTTTTACCGGGTATATTATTTCAGTGATATAAATGTTGGTATTATTTCTGCAATATTTTCTCTCTCTCTTCTTATAATAAATACTAAATCAACACTAAGTAAATAAGTAAACATTATAATACTTACTTACTTACTTACTTACTTACTTAAATCAGTAACATGAAGCCATAGGAGAGAGAGAGATAGATAGAGAGAGAGAGAGAGAGAGAGAGAGAGAGAGAGAGAGAGAGAGAGAGAGAGTGAGTAAATGTTTACCTTCATGAAAATCAGGGTCTGAATTAAGACACCTGGCCAACCAGCCGTGGGGTGGGTGGGGGATGGACCTTCAACCCTTCAATAAAACTCAGAAGACGACTGAAAAAAGTAATAAACTGAGGATAATTAAGAAAATGAGGCGATAAAAGTGAATAAAAGATGAAAAAATTGATGTGTGTGTGTGTGTGTGTGTGTGTGTGTGTGTGTGTGTGTGTGCGTGCATATGAGGTGTCCTTCCCTGCGTGTGCGTGCAACAAGGCCACGATAATAATATAAACACTGGCTAATTGGGTCATTAAGTACAGTGGACCCCCAGGTACTAACTACCCTGGTTAACTACCTAACGACCAATTGAACCCAATCCCTTACCCTTCCTTCCCCTTCAATCATCCCCTTACCTCGATACCAGTACCCAGTTACGACATTTATTACCGGTACTAATGTCTACCCCAGTACAACATCTTTATACACACCGCCATAATAACTGAATTACCGGTACTGAAAACATCCCGGTACACTTAAGACATTTCCGTGGCTCATACCGGTAATAACCAATAATTCACTACCGGTACTTACCCCATCTTACTATGCACTAGATTCCCCAGTTGTACACACACACACACACACACACACACACACGCGCGCGCAAACTTACAAATTATCGAGAAATTAGTCAGGCGAAAATTACTGTCATATTTTGTGTGGGCCTCGGGACATAACCTGGTGAGAGAGAGAGAGAGAGAGAGAGAGAGAGAGAGAGAGAGAGAGAGTTGACTCATCCTATCTATATTTTCACGCCATTTTCACTCTAATTTTCTCGTAAATTACCCCGGGCCCTTTAATCAGCTGGGTAATGACATCACGTGTTGATGGTCTTGCTTGACCAGGTGTTATGGAGAGATGATTGTTATTATTATTGTTATTATTATTATTATTATTATTATTATTATTATTATTATTATTACTATTACTATTATTATTATTATTATTATTATTATTATTACTATTACTATTATTATTATTGTAATTATTACCATTGTTACTGTCTCACACACACACATACACACTCACACACACACCATATGGTTACATTACTACCAGGTGCTCTTTATTGATCACGTAGTTAGTGCAACAACACAACACACATGGCGTAGAGTGGCCAGTTGGGGGTGACAGCTCCCCTCCCCCATCATCACCCTTCAACCCTCGTGATGTATGTAGAATCCACGCACCTGCGGGTTTGACGGGTTCTGATTGGTTCATGTACGCTATCGCCCTACTCCTATGCTTATGTATGGCTTGGGTGCCGGTGTAGCCTAACCTAGTTTAATTTAACCTAACCTAACCAAACCCAACGTAACAACCAAACCTAACCTAACCAACAAACAATATTTATTAACATGATTTTCTGTCACTTTCACAGATAAATTAAATGAAATAAATTACACGACTTTCCCGATCATTTAATAATTATTGTATACAAGACAGTTAAGAGATAAATGGCTCTAGAGTACAACCAGTCTAATAAATTACCCTCTACCCCCTTTTAACATTAATCACAGCAAGACAACAACAACAACAAAAAACCCGCTATGTCCAAGCTATTGAGTTTTATTTTATTCTATGATATATTGTAGTGATAAATGACCCTGTGGTATGGTAACTTTTTTTAACAAACTTCTAAAATAACAAACATGACCTTATTGACCTTTTGAGTTTTATGGTGGTGTAACTGGGCAATATTGTGTGTGTGTGTGTGTGTGTGTGTGTGTGTAAGGTCCCTCGTGTCCACTATTAGCCGTAAGTGCCGTCATTAAGGTGTTAATTTCAAAGGTCGAACAGCTGATACACCTGAATTATGGACGAATTTACTGTCAGGGAAGGAGTGTGGTAGTGTGTTAAGGTGTGGTGGTGGGATGTGGTGTGGTAATGTGGTAGTATGATGGTGGGTTAGTATGGTGGTAGGATGTGGTGGTGTGATGATGTGGGAGTGTGGTGTGGTGGTGGGGTAGAGTGTGGTGATGGGGGTGGTGTGATGGTAGTTTAGTTTGGTGGTGTGGTACAATATGGTGTGGTGGTGTAGTGGAGTGGTTATGTGTGTGTGTGTGTGTGTGTTTCAGAGTTGCTCCCTTTCCTACCTCACCCCTCACACACACACACACACAACACCAAATTATAGTGAGTTATAGGTACAACACATCGCCTAGTGTGGGTCGTCTGGTTCTGTTATTGCTGGGGACTTGGTGAATACTCTTGTTATATAGATTTAAATGTGTGTACCTCAGCTGTGCCACACGTAGACTCTCCATGGCGTGTTGTGGTGCCTTTATGTGGTGTACTGTATATGTAGTATGGTGAGATATATGTAGTAAGATATGTAGTGAACCGTGTAAATGCTTATGTACACGGAATCCTGTTGAAAATATATGAAGGAAGATTTCAAGGTGTGGCTGTAGTGATATGAATAATGGACAGCTTTTCAAACTCTAATGATTTAATTTAATATTGTGATGATTTTAAGACGTGACTAGAGTGAAAATTATCCATTGTAAAATATTTTTATCTATGATTTATTGAGTGAATTTTTATAGTGAGAATTTTTAACTCTTGAAATTATCCATCAAGGATTTTTAAAGTTTGTTGGAAAAAAAACTAAATAAATAAAAATAAGAGGTAGGATTTTAATCTCAATGACCCAAGTTAAGATGTCTGGGGTGAAGAGTTTAATTATCTTACCTTGTTGATGTTTCTTATAAGTTAATCAATACCTTTAAGCCATGTTACTGGCTCCCTCCTCCTCCCTCTTTTTCTTCTTCTTCGTCCTCACTTTTCTCCTCCTCCTTCCTCCTTTTTCTCTTCCTCACTCTTCTCCTCCTTCTTCCCCCTCTTCCTCTTTACGCTCCTCCTTCTCTTCTTCCCTCTTACACCAAGATATAGAAGCTGCATCGTCACTCCTCCTCCTTTTCCTCAGCGATTTTCTACTCTCCCTTCCTTTGCCGCCTCCTCCTCTTTCCTGTCCCCTTTTGTGTATGAATCTGTGTCCTATGTGGCAGTGAACAGTGACAGCACCCCCCAGTATCAAGATCTGACTGACATACTCTTGTTAGGGATATTGTACCTCAGTATTGCCAATAAAGAATTAAAACTGAAAAATAACTACTCCTCTCCTGATCCTCTTCTGTCCTTTCTCCTCTTCCTCTCCTTTTACCTCTCTTCTCCTCCTCCTTCCCTTTTGCCCCCTTCTCTTTCTCCTCCATATCTTCTCCTCTTCCGTCTCTTTTCATCTCCCTTCTTCTCGACCATCTCTTCCTCTTCCTTATCTTCTTCTCTTCTTCCTTCTCTCCTCCTCCTCCTCGTATTCCTCCTTCCCCCCCTTTCCTCGTAGTACCTAGAGGAAGCAGCCGGACTCCCGCCTCACCCCGTCACGCCAACCAATGTATTATTTAGCACTGGGAGCGACACTGAGCGGTGGTGTGGTTGTGACTGACGCCGGCTAGTACCACCAAGCCCAGCCACACCATCATGCCGGTCACACCACCACGCCCGGCCACACCACCACGCCCGGCCAACACCACCACGCCCGGCCAACACCACCACGCCCGGCCAACACCACCACGCCCGGCCAACACCACCACGCCCGGCCAACACCACCACGCCCGGCCACACCATCACACCCAGCCACACCACCACGCCCGGCCAACATCACCACGCCCGGCTAATATCACCACACCCGGCCACACCACCACGCCCGGCCATCACCACCACACTCGGCCAACATCACCACACCCGGCCAACACCACCACGCCCGGCTAACACCACCACGCCCATCCAACACCACCACGCCCATCCAACACCACCACCACGCCCGGCCAACACCACCACGCCCGGCCAACACCACCACGCCCGGCCAACACCACCACACCCGGCCACACCACCACGCCCGGCCAACACCACCACACCCGGCCACACCACCACGCCCGGCCATCACCACCACACTCGGCCAACATCACCACACCCGGCTAACATCACCACACCCGGCCATCACCACCACACTCTGCCAACACCACCACACCCGGCTAACATCACCACACCCGGCCACACCACCACACCCATCCAACACCACCACACCCAACCAACACCACCACGCCCGGCCAACACCACCACGCCCGGCCAACACCACCACGACATGCATTTGTACACGCCCACTGCACGTTTCCCTATACCCTCACGCCCGCACATTCTCCCTATTCACACACCCTCTTACATTTTGTTATTACAGTAGCTTCATGCGCGTACACACACACACACACACACACACACACTCACTCACTCACTAGTACACTAAGATATATATTTTAGAAGATATACATGAATTTATATATGTATAGATTTATGAATGAATATACATATGTTTGTAAATATTGCATGCACGCGTACACAGGCACCCAAGCGTACACTCCTGCGAACACAAACTCTTGAACCCGCACTCAACAGACACATCGATGAGGGTGGAGGTGGTGAGGTTGGTGGTGGTGGTGAGGGTGGTGGTGGTGAGAGTGAAGGTGGTCAGGGTGGTGGTGGAGGTGATGAGGGTGAGGGTGGTGAGGGTGGTGGTGGTGAGAGTGAAGGTGGTTAGGGTGGAGGTAGTGAGAGTGAAGGTGGTGAGGGAGGTGGTGGAGGTGGTGAGGGTGAAGGTGGTGGTGGTGGAGGTGGTGAGGGTGAAGGTGGTGAGGGTGGAGGTGTACACAGGTCCGGTAGTAGTGTCAACCACAGGTAACGTGACACTCCTCCTCCTCCTACCTCACACCTCCTCCTCCTACCTCACACCACCTCCTCCTACCTCACACCTCCTCCTCCTACCTCACACCTCCTCCTCCTACCTCACACCTCCTCCTCCTACCTCACACCACCTCCTCCTACCTCACACCACCTCCTCCTACCTCACACCACCTCCTCCTACCTCACACCTCCTCCTCCTACCTCACACCTCCTCCTCCTACCTCACACCACCTCCTCCTACCTCACACCACCTCCTCCTACCTCACACCACCTCCTCCTACCTCACACCACCTCCTCCTACCTCACACCTCCTCCTCCTACCTCACACCTCCTCCTCCTACCTCACACCTCCTCCTCTTACCTCACACCTCCTCCTATTCCATAAAAGAATTTCCCTAATCACTTGGACATTTTCTTCAACAAACGCAGGAGTTTTTCAGCTTTTGTTCTTATTTTTTCACCTTCTTGTTTTTTTTTGTTTCTTGGCTTTTAATATTTTTCCTGTGTTTTTGTTTGATGTACCCTGTGTTTGTTCTGTTTTTGTTTTAGGTATTTTTTATGTTTTATAGGTTTATGTCTTTTACGTTTTATGATGCAGTTCTGTTTTTTTTTTGTGGTTCCGTAAGTTTTTTTTTTTGTTATTTTCATTGTTTTTTCTTGTTTTTATATAAGTTTATTCCATTTTGTCGTTTTATTATTATTATTATTTTTTTTTTTTACGTTTTGTGACTTTTTAAGGGCTAGGTCAGGTCAGGTCAGGTCAGGTTGGGTTAGGTTAGGCAGTATCACACACCTGTTAGACACTACCACCCACATGTTCCTCCCACCCATTCCTGTTACCACCCTCTCCTCCTCTTCTCCCCCCCCCCCGACCTACTTCTCCTTCCCAGCTACCCATCGTCCACCTACTCTCCCATTCCCTCCGCCTCACAGATGTCTCCCACCCACTCTTCTTACCCTTCTCCTCCTCCTACTCCTCCCACTTTCTTTTCTCCTCCTTTTCTCACATCTTCCATCTCCTCCTCCCACCCCATTTCTTATTCCTCCCATTAACTCTTTTTAACCCCCCCCCCCCTCTTCCCACTTTCTCCTCCTCTTACATTCTTTCACCTATTCTTCCTCTTCCTCCCACTCACTATCCATCCTCCTCCTCCTCCTCTTCTCCCACTCTTGTTTACACGTGCTGCTCCCACTCTCCACCACCTCCATTTACACGACCCAAGAGTGACTTCCAATCTGGTGGAGCTGAACACCAAGGGCAAGGAGGAGGTGTTCGTGGTCGCCTCCTGAGTCCTGCTGCTCCCCCCTCCCCCTCAACACCCTGGTTCTTTTTGACACCTTTGCTTACCTATCCTTTTGACACCTGTGCCAATTATCCACCCGTTCTCTTGACACCTACCAGTCCCTCTTGACACCTGTGCTAATTACCTACCAGTCCCTCTTGACACCTGTGCCAATTACCTACCAGTCCCTTTTGACACCTGTGCCAATAATCTCCCAGTTCTCTTGACACGTGCCACCATCACCACGACTAGGGCCAGCATATGACACCTCTGGCACGGTCCTGGGTTGTCATGCACCACTCGTGTGTTGATGGATGGAGTCACGACACCATCCCTGTCGCCCCGTAGAGCCAGGAATATTCTCAAGAGCTCTTACGATTATTTTTCCTTTGTATCTATTAATGTTGGAACTTGTCAAACTGGCAGGAGACTTAAGATGGTTTATGGAGGTATTTGGCGTTGGTTAGGTTAGGTTAGGCAGTGGTGGATTAAGTTGTGGAAAAGTTACTCGAGTAGAATTACTGTTATTCTGATAAAAACTTATTTAAGTAAAGTAGAACTAATCTTTCTTCTTGTTTCTTCAAGTAATATTAACAGTAGCAATTATAAAATACTTAATTACATTTCTTAAATAAATATTTAAGTCAAATAGTAATGTAGTGTTGTACTCAACCAAGTCGATATAATTTGTCATTCACCATACAGCTTCCCGGAGCCTGGGGGCAAAATATCCCAGTGATAATAACACTTGGTATAAAATATTAAACAATTCACAACATTGTTTGCTTAAAGAACATTAAACACACATAAATATATATATTAGGTACAGAACACTACATAATAAGGACTGTGAACCTATCATTTTATACGTAGACAGACTGTGATATATTGTACACATCATTCATCTAACCTTTTGTGACTTACTGTGGGGATGAAGATTGGTCAGGCCTAACTGAACACTGTCTGGAGTTGCTGTTGTTGTGGAGTAGAGATAAACACAATACATTATAGAGCCTTTAACATGGGGGTGGGGGGGGGGGGGTTACCAGCATGTCTGACCCTCACTCTCTTGATTGGAAAAATGACCACATGCTTACTGCCCGGGAAAATAAGGAAGAGTAATGATAATTGTCCCAGAGAAAGAGTTAACTTTTAATTTACTTTATTTATTCATTTATTTATTTATTTATTTTAAAGACGTAGTTAAAAGCTCGGTAACAAGTAGATTTTCTTCATTACCATCCACCTACAAGATTAGATTAGGTTAAGTTGGGTTAGGTCAGGTCAGGTCAGGTCAGGTCAGGTTGCGTTGGGTCAGGTCAGGCCAGGTTACGTTACGTTACGTTAGTTTGGGTTAAGGAGGTTAGGTTAGGTTGGGTTAGGTTAGGTTAGGTTGGGTTAGTGGGTCTGGCGTCATACTTCACACACAGGTAATGGGTCTGGCGTCACACATCACACACAGGTAGTGGGTCTGGCGTCACACATCACACACAGGTAGTGGGTGTGGCGTCAGTATGTCTCTTCCTATGGGCTGGATATTTATAAACCAGTTGAGGAGGTTTACAACAGGTTAGCGGTGGTGAGGCGGTTAGACTACTGGTACTGACTGATTCACACCATGTTTCCTCAATAGGGAATCGAACCAGGGATCAAATTAGACTGTCAGTGTTGTTCGATATACCACTCAGCCACGGTGTGAATGTTATACAGTGGTCAGAGTGAAGGACGGTGAATGATGAGAGAACGATTATGTTTGGTTGTACTTGAATCCGCTTTCAAGACTTTAAAAATAAACAAAATATTGATGAAATGTAATTGTAGCGATGGTGTTGTTGTTGTAACTTTAGTTGGTAAACATATTGACTAAATTCGGGTCGTGTGGCTGTTATTATTAATTATTATTGTTTACCAAAATATAATTGCTTTGATGTACGATTTGTCACGAAAAAAAAAATGTTGTTTACCAAAATATAAACTTGTTTGATTAGTCGATGTGTCGTGAATGACTTTGTTGGCTAAATATATCATTGTTAGCATTGTCGTGTGTGTGTGTGTGTGTATGTGTGTGTGTAATAATAATAATAATAATAATTAACGGTTTATTGAAAAAGTTCTGCAGCCCGAAGGCTGAAAATATACATTGGACATAAATGACCTATTACATACATTGGTGGTTTAACAAAAGCCTTCATTAGAGAAAGGTAAAGGAACATACAGTGAACATACAGATTATTGTAGGTGTTGAACAGGAAAAACGTAGTGTAGTAACTCCCTCCCAGATGGTGTTAGGAGGGGCCTCACGTGGTGTAGTAGTTCGCTCACAGATGGTGTTATGAGGGGCCTCACGTGGTGTAGTAATTCCCTCACAGATGGTGTTATGAGGGGCCCCACGTGGTGTAGTAAATCCCTCACAGATGGTGTTATGAGGGGCCCCACGTGGTGTAGTAAATCCCTCACAGATGGTGTTATGAGGGGCCTCACGTGGTGTAGTAATTCCCTCACAGATGGTGTTATGAGGGACCTCACGTGGTGTAGTAATTCCCTCACAGATGGTGTTATGAGGGGCCTCACGTGGTGTAGTAATTCCCTCACAGATGGTGTTATGAGGGGCCTCACGTGGTGTAGTAATTCCCTCACAGATGGTGTTATGAGGGGCCTCACGTGGTGTAGTAATTCCCTCACAGATGGTGTTATGAGGGGCCTCACGTGGTGTAGTAATTCCCTCACAGATGGTGTTATGAGGGGCCTCACGTGGTGTAGTAACTCCTTCACATATGGTGTTATGAGGGGCCTGACGTGGTGTAGTAATTCCCTCACAGATGGTGTTATATGAGTGAGGTGTGGTCCCAGGCCTTCCTATCGTAGACGGATTAACACATCCCTGGTTGTTGGGTCTCACGGGCCGTTATCACTGGGTACCTGGAACCTCACCGTGTGAAGGTTAACTTGGGTACGACTGTTACTGTTGAGTTGTTCTCACTGACTTAAGCACTGTTCACCACTGTTCACCTCTGTTTAACACTGGTTCCATTCCTTTCCTAAATGAAACAGCAACTTCTGGCGAGAACTTGTTGATATTCCGGTGGGGAGGAGGGTTCAGGGGAGGGGGCTGGTATGGGCCAACACAACAGTTGACCTGGCTGCTCCGAGAGGAGCGCCAGGTACGTCTCGACCCTTCCGTGGCCAAGGATGTAGTGTGTGTGTGTGTGTGTGAAATTCTTTAAACACACACTCTTTCACAAGGGTTCCAGTGGACTATTATTTACACACGACTCCAGACTATTATTTACACACGTCTCCAGACTATTATTTACACACGTCTCCAGACTATTATTTACACACGTCTCCAGACTATTATTTACACATATCTCTAGACAATTACTTACACATGACTCCAGACTATTATTTACACACGTCTTCAGACTATTATTTACACATGACTCCGGACTATTATTTACACACGTCTCTAGACTATTATTTACACATGACTCCAGACTATTATTTACACACGTCTCCAGACTATTATTTACACACGTCTCCAGACTATTATTTACATACATGTCCAGACTATTATTTACACACATCTCCAGACTATTATTTACACATGTCTCCAGACTATTATTTACACACGTCTCCGGGCTATTATTGACACACGTCTCCAGACTATTATTTACACACGTCTCCAGGCTATTATTTACATACGTCTCCAGACTATTATTTACATACGTCTCCGGACTATTATTTACACACATCTCCAGACTATTATTTACACACATCTCCAGACTATTATTTACACACGTCTTTAGACTATTATTTACACATGACTCCGGTCTATTATTTACACACATCTCCAGACTATTATTTACACACATCTCCAGACTATTATTTACACACATCTCCAGACTATTATTTACATACGTCTCTAGACTATTATTTACACATGACTCCAGACTATTTTTTACACACATCTCCAGACTATTATTTACACACATCTCCAGACTATTATTTACATACGTCTCTAGACTATTATTTACACATGACTCCGGACTATTATTTACACATGTCTGCGGACTATTATTTACACACGTCTCCGGACTTTTATTTACAAATATCTCCAGACTATTATTTACACGTGTCTCTGGACTATCATTTACGCTCGACAGTCCGGACTTGCCTACAGGGACTCGTCTCGTTTGAGGACCCACTGGGGTTAACGAGAGATGAAATGAAAACTAATACCCAAAACAAATTGGTTCGTTAAGCAGAGGCGGTGGGTCGTTAGGAGTGGTTCGTGGGGGGGGAGGCGGAGGGATAGTTTAGGAGAGGTCGTGAGGTGGTGGGGGGAGAGTTAAGGAGGTCGTGAGGGGGGTGGAGAGTTAGGGAGGTCGTGAGGGGGGGGTGGAGAGTTAGGGAGGTCGTGTGTGTGTGTGTGTGTGTGTAATGGGGGAGGTTAAGGAGGCTTGCATGTGTGGGGAAGTCGAGGAGGTCATACCTGTGTGGTGGGAGGTCAAGAAGGCCGTATGTGTGTGTGTGGGGGGGGGGGGGTCGTGTGTGGGTTTAGGAGCTCGTGTGTGGGGGTGGTTAAGGAGGTCGTTTGTGGGGGTGGTTTAGGAGGTCGTGTGTGGGGGTGGTTTAGGAGGTCGTCTGGGGCAAGATGGGGTCGTAAAGGCGCTCCTGGAGACCTGGAGTTAAGGTGAAGCTGCTCAACACAGCTGGACCGGTCAGGGGTGGGAACCGCTGGCCAGGTGTACAGATGCAAATGTCCAGGAACAGGTGTGGCTGGTGTAATGCAGGTGTAGCTAGTTAGATGTAGGTATAACTCTTACTACCATCCTCCTTCTCCTCTCTCATATCCTTGCCTCCTCTCTTCCTTCTTTCCTCGACTTTTCCACCTCTTCCTCCTCCTCCTTCTCACCTGGACCGTCGTGACCTGTGGCGGGAACAAGAAGCTGTTTTTTCATCAAGTCTCCCACCTTTCTTCTTCCTCCACCTCTCTCTCTCCCTCCCGTTACTCTCTCTCTCTCTCTCTCTCTCTCTCTCTCTCTCTCTCTCTCTCTCTCTCTCTCTCTCTCTCTCTCTCTCTCTCAACCAGCCAGATGGACAAATTTTAACCCCTTGAGTACGACGACTTAACCCTCTTGTGTACAGTGTCATCGTTGGTAGTGGAATAGGTCATCGTCCTCAAGGCATCAAGTTATTGTACTGAAGACACGATGTCGCCCTGCTTATGTGGTTAAAGTTGACCCATCTGGCTGGTTCACACACACACACACACACAAAAGGGGTGGGAAGGAGATGAAGGAAAAGCGAGAGATTTCGGGGCAGAAAATTAAGTGTGGAAGGGTAGGGGGGAAGGGAAGGGGAGAAGGAAGGAGGGGTGAGCTAGGAGGGAAGGAGAGTGGGAGAGGTAACAGCTGGGCACCTCCACCTTTGTTGTGTGTCCCTCCAAATATTAAGGAAAAACTGGAGAGGTTTTGGAGTAGGAACGTTCCATTAGCTAAGACAGTAAAGAGTGGCTTTTACGGTGACTATCTTCCCCTCGTCTCTCCTCGTCCCTCCTCCTCATCCCCTCCTTTATTTGAGGAGGGACCGTCTACCCTCCCTCCTCCTCCTCCTCTTCTTCCTCCGCCTCCTCCTCCGCCTCCTCCCATTTATTTTGGAGGAGGGAGTTTCTAACCCCCATTTTTGTAGTGGCGTGGTGGGGGAGTGTGGCGTGGTGGGGGAGTGTGGCGTGGTGGTGGAGTATGGTGTGAAGGGGGGAGTGTGGCGTGGTGGGGGAGTGTGGCGTGGTGGTGGAGTGCGGTGGTGGAGTGTGGTGGAGGAGTGTTGGTGTGGTGGAGGAGTGTAGTGTGTTGGAGGACTTTGGTGTGGTTGTGTGGTATTGTCGTAGTTTGGTGGTGTTGTAGTGTGGCTGTGTGGTGATGTGGTAGTGTTGCACTGTGGTAGTAATGGAATATTGTTTTGTGGTAGTGTTGTAGTGTGGTTGTATGGCAGTGTGGTAGTGTGGTAAGGGGAGCAGGAGATAACCCCCTTTGTTTACCTAACGTTATCCCCTCATCGTGCCTCCCCTCCCACCCCCCTTCCCCTCCCTCCCCTACCCCGTTCCCTCTCCAGATAAAGGGAGAGCTGAGGGTTGGAAGAGGCCTCAAGAGCGTGAGGAAGGAGAGAGAGAGAGAGAGAGGGGAGTGAAGGGGAAGTTAAGACAATCTACTCTTGAGTTAACCAGAGGCTTGAGACGGGGACCTTTATTATTATTATTATTATTATTATTATTATTATTATTATTATTATTAACAGCAACAGCAAAATAATAATACATCCCTAAACGCAACATAAGTGCAGTACAAAAACAAAAGCCAGACACACACACACACACACATGGGACGGCAGGCGTTCTTCAGGTCATTATTCAGAAGGTGGCCCCACAGTGTGCTAGGTCTGTGTGGGTATGAGGGAGGTATTATTGCCAGAAATACCGGGCATAGCGGGGCATGATGCTGTGAGCGAGGGTGTGTGTGTGTGTGTGAGCGAGGGTGTGTGTGTGTGTGTGTGTGTGGAGAAAACATTAAAGCGTAGATGTTAGTTATAAGTGTAAAACATAAACACTCCTTAGCTAGTCAAACATCATTGTATATTTGTCCGTTAGTTTGTTTGTAAATACATATCGTATTAGACTTTACTTTTAACGAGTGTTTGTGTTGGTTTGTGGGTGGGGAGTGTAGTTTGTGGGTGGGGATGGATGAGAGTGGGGCTGGATAGATGTTTTTTTGGGGGGATGGTGGGGATGTGGGGGGTTGGATTTTTTGGAAGATGGGGCGGATAGTATTTGTGTGGGTAGTTTGTGTGGGATTGAGTCATGTGGGGGTGTGGGTAGAAGCGGTTAGTTTGTGTGGGTGTTATTAGAGGAGAAGAGAAACAGGTAGAGAGAGATGTTGCTATTAATAGTGTAATCTCCTCTTCCTTCTCCTCCTGCTCTTCCTCCTCCTCCTGTTTTTCCTCCCCTCTTCCACTCCCTGGCACCTCTGACATTCCTACGAGCTTGAGTCTCCTGGGGGGAGGAAGAGGAGGAGCAGGAGAGGAGAAGGAGGAGGAGGAGGAGGAGGAGGAGGATTGACTGGAAATTACAGGAGGAAAGATAACTGACCAGACGGTGGGAAAGGGAGAGGAATAATGGAGAAAGGAAGAAGGAGGAAGAGGAATAAAGGAAGGAATGATAACGAAAGGAAGGGGTTAGATATAGACAGACAGATAGATGGCTAGACAGACAGATTGATGGATAGATAATTGAATACCCACAGTCACCTTACTGGGGCCGTCAGCTGATCAGGCTTGTCGATGTTAATAATTCTTCAAGTGTAAACAGAGGCAAACGGTGTGATAGCTGGCTCCTGAGTGTCTACCAGGGCGGTCAGTGTGTGGGAGTCGTGTCGCTTTTCTTACTTATTGTTTTGATTCTTCTTCTTCTTCACTATTCCAAGGTATCATGTCAACAATTATATATAACATAAATACATTACATTCCTGTGTGACCAAAATCAGTGTCAGAGAGAGGCTTGTAGACTTGGCTGCCCCAAAGAGTGTCAGCCCTTCCGAGTGGCCCCCCTAGTGTGTCAGCCCCCCCTAGTGTGTCACTCTTATCAGTCACTCTCACTGCAGCACTGACGCCGCACTGCAGGGTCACGTCTTAAGTACAGTACTGTGTGTGGATGACCATATAGTGAGGGGAGGATAGTGAATGACTTACTGGTGTGTGTGGAGGGGGTCCATGTGGGGTGGGTGTTGTGGTGTGGGTGTTATAGTGTGGGTGTTGTGGTGTGGGTGTTATAGTGTGGGTGTTGTGGTGTGGGTGTTGTAGTGTGGGTGTTGTATGTTGAAGTTACAGTGTTCATTTTTGGTGGATATCAGCGAAATATGATGCGAGAGGCTCAGAGAATGACACAAACGATGTTGCTCTTTCCAGTATATTTTCAGGACCATCCGTAAAAAACAAAACAATCATAACATGCGTATTCAAAGTGGCGCTTTATTCCACAACTAACACAAAACATAATCGAACATATTCACATAAATATGGGGTAACCTAGTTTATATCTAACACCCCCTCTTAAACTAGGGTACACCTCATGTAATACCAAACTTCTTTAGTTTCTCTTCAGATACTGGTTTAGTGAACATATCGGCAATGTTATTTTCTGATGGACCATACTGCAGATTAATAATACCATCTTCTACTTCTGATCTAATAAAATGGTACTTAATATCAATATGTTTCGACCTTTGATGATGTACAGGGCTTTTAACCAATGCAATAGCTCCCTGATTAACAGCATTCAATGTTACAGGTTCTCTATTAGAATTTTGCATATCAGTTAACAACTGTCTTAAGAAATTAGCCTCTTGCATAGCTGCTGTTAAAGCCATATATTCAGCTTCACATGAGGACTATGCTACAACATTCTGTTTCTTAGATTCCAAGAAATCAATGGACCATCTTCATTTAATTGATAACTGTAACCTATAATACTACGCCTGTCTTCCGATGCACCCCAGTCTGAATCACAGTAACCAATCAATTTTAATGGACTGTTTGATTTCCTGAACTTTAAGTTATAATGAATTGTACCTTTAACATATTTCAAAATATATTTAGCAACTCAAAAGTGCTTCTGTAGGCTTTGCCATATGTTGCGACAATTTTGAAACAATATAAGATAGATCCGGTCTTGTACCAGTCATCACACAGTCCTTTAGAGTCACTACTAATGATTTTACTTACACTTGAATCACATGGTACTGACTTAGGGTTGCAGTCAGACATTTTAAGTCTATTAAGTATTTTCTCTAAATATTTAATTTGATTTATCTTAATACAGTCATCTTCAAATTTGAACTCCATACCTAAGAACCAAGACAATTTTCCTAAATCTTTCATTTTAAATTTATTTCACAGGGAAAGTTTTACATCACTAAGTATGTCACCAGTGCTGGCTGCAATAATTATATCGTCTACCCAGATAATAATAATTACCTTCATCTTGTTTACAATTCTAGTATACACACAATAATCTACAAGAGATTGATGAAAACCTTCACTCAAAAGGAAATTATGTAGCATGTTGTTCCAATTTCGGCCACTTTGTTTCAAACCATATAAAGATTTCTTTAATTTACAAACAAAATTTTCACCTTCTATATTACTTTTAACATAACCTTCTGGCTGTTCTAAATAAATTTCACAATCTATGTCAGCATTCAGATAAGCAGTTTTAACATCCATTTGGTGAACTATAAGGTTGTCTTGTATTGCTTGTTGCAGTAACATCCTTATTGGTGTAACACGAGCTGTTGGTGAGAAGGTTTCTTGATGGTCCACATCTTGAACTTGTGAATAGCCTTTAGCTACATACCTAGCTTTGAATTTTCCTTCACTATCAGGGCCAAGTTTCACTGCATAGACCCATTTTCCACCAATTACTGATCTACCTTCAACTGGTGGCATGAGTTATTGTCTCTTAGAGCCTCCATTTCCTCATCCATAGCTTTATGCCACTGCATGGACTCTGGAGATGAGACTGCCTCTTGGTAGTTTCTTGGAATATCTGCAGCTCTGTAGCCAAAATCAACAGAACACCTGGAAATATTGGAAAAGTCAGGTTCCATCACATAATCTTCCATATGTTTGGGTTTTTGTCGTTGCCTCGAAGGGTATCTGTTTTTCAGTGTTTTCTGCAGCGTCTCATTTGTAATAACTTCAGTTTCTGGCTCTGGGTTAGGCGCTCTATATCTTTTATATTCATGTCTAACATCTAACACCACATTTTCCTGATTAAAATTGTTACTGAATTTTACACATCGAACTCTCTCAACATCATTTATCTCTGGAAAATATTCTAGATAGGCTGGACTCAGTCCATCATATCCTATGAACACTCCTTGTTCACTGCGAGGGTCCAACTTCTTCTTGTTCTGGACATAAGCATGGCATGGACTTCCAAATACATGCATGTGACTCAGATTTGGCCTTTTTCCAATGAACATTTCAGAGGGAGTTTTTCCAATCCTCAGGTTGTAACATCTGTTATGAATGTATCTTGAAGCTTTCGCAGCATAAGTCCATAGAGTCTTAGGTACCTTTGCTTCCAACAATAAGCATCTGGCCATATCAAAAAATAGACCTCCAAGCTCGCTCTGCTGTACCATTTTGATGTGGTGAATATGGAGCAGAAAATTCATGCTTTATGAGATTTTTAATCATTAGAGTTTTAAATTGAGTGGAAGTGAATTCACCACGTCAAAATGGTACAGCAGAGCGAGCTTGGAGGTCTATTTTTGATATGGCAGTGGAAGCGTGCTGGGCCCATAACCTGTTGAAGTTACAGTGTTCATTTTTTGTGGATATCAACGAAATATGATGCGAGATTTTCAGACATATGACACAAACGATGTTGCTCTTTCCAGTATATTTTCAGGACCATCCTTTAAAACAAAACAAACATAACATGCGTATTCAAAGTGGCGCTTTATTCCACAACTAACACAAAACATAATAGAACATATTCACATAAATATGGGGTAACCTAGTTTATATCTAACATTGTAGTGTGGGTGTTGTAGTGTGGGTGTTGTGGTGTGGGTGTTGTAGTGTGGGTGTTGTGGTGCGGGTGTTGTAGTGTGGGTGTTGTAGTGTGGGTGTTGTGGTGTGGGTGTTGTGGTGTGGGTGTTGTAGTGTGGGTGTTGTGGTGTGGGTGTTGTTGTATGGGTGTTGTAGTGTGGGTGGTGTGGGTGTTGTGGTGCGGGTGTTGTAGTGTGGGTGTTGTAGTGTGGGTGTTGTGGTGTGGGTGTTGTAGTGTGGGTGTTGTAGTGTGGGTGTTGTGGTGTGGGTGTTGTAGTGTGGGTGTTGTAGTGTGGGTGTTATAGTGTGGGTGTTGTGGTGTGGGTGTTATAGTGTGGGTGTTGTGGTGTGGGTGTTGTAGTGTGGGTGTTGTGGTGTGGGTGCTGTGGTGTGGGTGTTATAGTGTGGGTGTTGTGGTGTGGGTGTTGTTTGTGGTGGTGGCAGCTGCGTCGTGTCGGGTAGTTAGTGTATCGTGTGTTGGTTGACGACAGATCCCGTCACTCGCCTTCGGTCTCAACCACCAATCAGGGACACACTGATGACAGGCCTGGACGACGTCGCAGGACCGTGGCAGGAACACTGTGAAACGTTCTAATGACGGAGGGACTAGGAAGAAGGTCCGTGAGTCAGGTTAGAAGCGAGGCGAAACACGGACACTATTCAATGACAAGGTGAAGGTGAGGTGGATGATGAGAGAGTTGCAGCGTGATAAAAGACCTACTGCATGCACGACACACACACACACACACACACACACACACACACACACACACGAGTTTTTTTTTTTTGGGGGGGGGGGGCAGCCTTGTCGTGTTCTAGGTCACGACATGTCCCGACGACACATGTTTAAAATCCCTGTGCAATATGGCCTCCTGCTCTTCAAGTCAGTCACTCGCTGCCTTCTCGTGACGCTTTGAAAATATGAAAGAAATGTGTGTGTGTGTGTGTGTGTGTGTGTGTGTGTGTGTGTGTCCATCATTTATTCACCCAGTTCTTGAAGGAATATTGAAGATCGATATCAGAGTTACTACTTAAGGGAAGGGTCGTTTATGCAGGTGTATGTTGTGTACTCATGCACAACAAGGCTACCACTACCACCACCACCACCACCACTACTACTTACTACTACTACTACTACTGCTCCTTACTATTACCACTACTACTGCTCCTTACTATTACCACTACTACTGCTCCTTACTATTACCACTACTATTATTACTACCACCACTACTACTACTACCACTCTACCATTACTACCACTATTACCAATATTACTACTGTTACCACTATTAGTATCGCCTCTATCACCACCATCACTACCACCACTATCATCACATCCACCCATACCGCCACTACTACTACTACTACCACCACCATCGCTACCCATCCTTCTCAGGAATTGTAGTTAGTATTATTACAAGATACACGCGAGGCATGTCCAGCCATTAACCTCCCGTGTCCACCTGTGTCCGCCATCTACCCAGCGACTGACAGTTATTTCGGACACACTGAAACCGCTCCAGTGGGTTCACATATTCGCGGCACTAGTTGGTATTATTACATGAAACAAGGGTATCCATGTGTCTTACTGCGGTCCACACTGTCTTGTTATTCTGGAAGCAAGGAAAGATGTCACCGAACTAGAGAGCCATGTCCACCCGTATCCACCTGTGTCCACCCGTGTCCACTCGTCTAACCCGTGACTGGCACTCGTTGTATTAACTTGGACACTTGGTTAACGGTCCAGCGAGAGACTTGCCTGGAGGTGCACGTATCATCTGCCTGTGTGGCGTCCGGTTACCTAGGGGGGGGGGGGAGGGAGGAGGGTAAGGGGAGGGAAATGTCCGGCCCTCAGTGGCAAATATCCGGATATGACGTTTACGGCCACTCGGGAGGGTTTATTGGGGCGTAACTCACGGCACTGTTTGCATGTGGGGCGTGTCGTGGAGTGACACCCTGGCGCCTTCCCTCTCTCCCTCCTTCCCTCCCTCTCTCTCCCTCCCTCCAGAACCTCTTCACTATTTACCTTCTTTATCATCCATCTCTCTCTTTTTCCCTCCTTTCTCTCCAGACCTCCTCTTCCCTCCCTCCTTCACTCCCTCCCTCCCTCATTCCCCGATCAGGAAGAGGAAGATAAGGAGAGAAAAGGAGTGAGAGAGAAATGGATAAATGGAGAGGTAGGGAGGGAGAGAGAAATGGGGAGAAAGAGAGACTGGGAGATAAAAGAGAAAATTAGGCACAGAGAGAGAGAGAGAGAGAGAGAGAGAGAGAGAGAGAGAGAGAGAGACCCATTACAATGCCAATTACTAAAGATAAAACATAATAAACAAAGTAGATGCACCAGTAAACAACGGTAATGGACAAGAGATAAAAAGAAAGACGATAAACATGGAGACATAAGTTATAAACGGGAATATTTAATTATGTGGAAGTTAGTATCCTCTCTGTCCATTATCCAATCTCCTTTGATGAGAGTCCGTGATGCGCTGTGATGCTGTACCTGTCATCTGTTGTTATTATTATTATTATTATTATTATTTATTATTGTTATTATTATTATTTATTATTGTTATTATTACTATTAATTTTTTGTCGCTTTGCTCTCTCTCTCTCTCTCTCTCTCTCTCTCTCTCTCTCTCTCTCTCTCTCTCTCTCTCTCTCTCTCTCTCTCTCTGCAATCAGTGGTATATTATACGTTAACTCGTCTGGTTCAACGCCACTTCTCACCCTTGGTATACACACAACATCAGACCACATTATTGGTAATATATTCTCCTTTATATATATGCTTTATAACATCGTGTGAACCTATTTATACACGGGGGTGAGGTAGGTGCATATATCCCATCACCTGTCTAAAATACCTGGATGAATTAATTATAGGTGTATTCGTGTTTACCTGTGGGTTCGGGGATCCTGATTACGGTATTATTATATACCTGACAGAGTGGCGTAGGTAGACAGATATTCCAACACCTGCGTGATATACCTGAGTAATTAAGGACAGGTGTTTAGTGTTCCTTTAACGGGTGCTGTATATCGAAGTTGAATTCGACAGTTGGTGGATCAGGTCAGACTGTCAGTGTCTGGTAATAACTGGGTGACGTTAAAGGCGGCTGGACTGATTGACTGACTGACTGACAGGTCGATGTGGTCTTGGGTTCATTATTATGATTTAGTGTTTGTTTATGTTTATCAGCTGACTCCTGAAGCACAATATTTGACTCACTTTTTTGTTGATCAACTGGTTCCTGAAGGTGTATATTTGGCGCGCTTTTTTGTTTATCAACTGGTTCCTGAAGGTGTATATTTGGCGCGCTTTTTTTGTTTATTAACTGATGTAAGAGGTTTAATATTTCGTGTATGTTTTTGTCTATCGGCAGATTCTTGAAGCACAATATTTGGCGCGCTTTTTTTGTTTATCAACTGGTTCTTGAAGGTGTATATTTGGCGCGCACTTGGAGTTTGTTTGTCCGAAGGTACATTTCTGGCGCGCTCTCTATTTTTGTGCTCTAGCTAAATGTACCCGACACATTGCATGTTTGGAGCGTATTTTGGCCAGGGGGACTACTACCTTAGCAAAATTATATCGTAATAAACTTTTGTATTTTTGGCGGGTTAGTTTTCTCCTGTGTGTTTAGTGGTTCATTACCTTGGTTTATTAATAATTTGTGTTTTATTGAGGTGTGTGTGTGTGTGTGTGTGTGTGTGTGTGTGTGTACGTACGTTTGTTTTTTGTAAGTAATGTTGTGTTTACATATTGATCTCACTCCTGTGGACGATTATAAAATTAGCCTGATTTGTTTTTCTTACTGTGTCTTTCTATCTTAAATTGGTTTGTTAATTTTTTTAAAATAAATCAGTCGCCAGGTTTTCCATAACAAAGGCTTAGTATACAGTGTGCTGTATACTAAAGCCTTCAGTACACAAGGACGCAGCGTGGCCGGTACTGCACTCGAAAGAAAATACGGAGTCTGCAATTGACTGGTTGGCCTGTACATGGCAGCTCCTGTCGAGAGTTACTACCACTCTCTATCATCCATGAATCTATCCAGCCTCCTTTTAAAACTTTCCAGCGTCCCAGCACTTACTACAAAGTTGCTAAGCTTATTCCACTCGTCCACCACCCTATTTGTGAACCAGTTCCTTCCTATCTCCCTCCTAAACCTAAACTTATCCAACTTAAATCCGTTGCTACGAGTCCTATCCTGCTCGGATATTATAAGAACATTATCTATATCGCCTTTATTGATTCCTTTCACCCACTTAAATACTTCTATCATATCTCCCCGCACACTTCGTCTTTCTAGGGAATGCAAGTTTAGTTTCTTTAACCTTTCTTGATATGGAAGGTTTCTAAGTCCCGGAATCACTTTCGTCATTCTTCGCTGCACCGACCCCAGTGAATTGATATCCATACTATAATAAGGGCACCAGAACTGAACAGCATATCTAGGTGCGGCCTGACTAGAGCAAGATATAATTGCAATATGACCTCTGCACTCTTATTATTTACACGTCTAGATATAAAACCTAATATTCTGTTTTCCTTATTTCGAACATTAACGCACTCTAGGCCGGAGGTCCGGGCTTACGAGTACCCCTAAGTCTCTTTCACAAGTCGACTTCTGTAGGTTGATGTTGTTAAGACTGTATACATTGACAGTATTTGTTCTACCAATATTATGCACGCTGCACTTGCTGGTGTTGAATTTCATTTGCCATTTTTCTGACCACTCCTGCAGTTTATTTAAATCCTCCTGTAGTGCATTTGCATCCTATTTTGGTGCCATCCGCAAACTTGCTTATGTCACTCGACGGTGAACGGAAATAAAGTCACAGGACAAAAGTCACATGACTTGTGCACATTGACAATACAAAATATATATATATATATATATATATATATATATATATATATATATATATATATATATATATATATATATATATATATATATAATGGCATTGCACGTAAGTTAGGTTAGGTTAGGTTTTTCCGTACTTTTTTTCTGACTTTTTTTTCTTGACTTTTTTCCTGGATTCCACTCGACCACCTTCACTTCCCCACTTTGTAATGTTAGGTACCCATTTACAGTTGGGTGGACTAGGAGTGCCCCGGGATCGAACCATCGACCGCTGCAGCCAAAATATTTCCTATGTTCGACCATCAAAATGTTTATATGCCGTAAAACTTGGATTAAGTACACCTTAAAACTCTGAGTCAAGTTCTTAAAAAGGTTTGTAAGTCACCAAGTTTCCTTAACTGGTGGGTGTGAACGACTGTAACTGTGTGAACGCCCCTGACTGGGTGATCGTAATTGTGAACGTCTGTAACTGTGTGAACGACCATGACTGGATGATCGTAACTGTGAACGCCTGTGACTGTGTGAACGACTGTACTCCAGTCAAGACAAATACTAGACGCAGACACAGCGTGAGAAAGCCTCCAGGAGCACCTGTAGTGGAGGTGACCTTGGTGGGGACGCTGTCTTAATGTTACTACGGCCAGGACAATTATGATAGGTCACTTTAGGTTACGTTAGGTTAGGTTAGGTTGGATTATTTACGTTAGGGCTAATTGGGTTATGCAAAATTAGGTTTGGTTAGGTTAAGTTTAGTTAGGTTTCCTTAGATTAGGTTTGCTTAATTTAGGTTAGGTTGACTTGAGTTAGGTTAGGTTAGGTTAGGTTTCGGTTAGGTTAGGTTGACTTGAGTTAGGTTAGGTTAGGTTATGAGGAAACAGACATTATTGTATCCCAAGTTTCGAGAAAAAATACAACATATTATTTCTTTGAGGCTCCACCAGACGCCGTACTGAGCCACCACCATCCTCATACCCAGCGACAGACCAACTTACGCTAAAGTCATAATAAAAGACACAAATACAACTTACGTGAGAAAGGAGTCAAAATGGTGGTACAAAGACCCCTGGAGTCACGGTGTTGGGCGATGGTCATTTTTCCGTTGTTGCTGCCGGTGATGAAGAAAACGTATCTAATTACTCTCCTCTTGCGGCTCTCTGCAATTTCGATGCTAATTTGACTGCCACCTTAGCATTAAGTGCGCCAGTTAGATACGTTCTCACATCACCAATCTGAGAAAAGGATTTAAATTGTACGGTGTCATGAGAGGCGTGGCTCAGATGACAACAATTGGGTTAAGTCACACACCACGACCCCCGTAAATCTCTATCGTTATCAGCTTAATATCTGCCAGAGACTATTAATTAAATAACATTTCGAGGTTTATGAGCGAGGTTAAAAAAAACAGGACTATGTGCCCGGGGTAGTTGTAGCTGTTAGACCGGTTTTTGTCAAGTTGGTGTTGGTGCCGAGAACACCTCAACACCGCTATACGATAATTATATTCCTTGTAGTTTCTGTACAAATTTAAAGCATCGTACACTCAGAGTATTCATTAATTAGGAGACTTATGCATAATACTGTGAGTGTGAGTAAGAAAATATAATGGATAAATTAAAACAAAAGGGAACTTATTCGTCATAAAAGGGAACGGAGATATGGGAAACGATCCATTGGCTGACGTAATGAAGATCACACACACACACACCGTTGGAGGTTGCAAGTGTACGATGATCTTACTTTGTGTACCTCATTAAAACAACTATCTCAGAGCCGCTATACAGTAGGTGGTGCTGGTGTTCACTACGTTAATGTCTTGCTGGAGCTTATTATCGACTTTTTTTTTCTTAAATACGTTACTCCTCAAATTGGTGAAACTGTCGAATTCTAAACTTCTCGAGTATTTTAGCAGGCAAGCGTCCTCCATCAGCTATTGTATGAGCCATGAATGATAATATTTAAATTATATTCAAATTTAATGTATTTATTCAAGTGATGTTACAGTTAAAGTGATTATGAAACTACACATTATAAGAGTACATACATACATACATACATAAATAAATACTGAATCGTAATACAATCATTAAGGAAATTAGTCATGTGCATTGTTGTTGGTGAAAAACATGTTTGTGGAGGATAGCGGAGTCAAAAATGCCCTTGTTTATGGTTAAGCTGACTTAGCAAACATGTTTTAATGACCTTGAGTATTGTAATAGAGAAATACATTAAAACGAACATCATTATAAATAACTAAACTACATAATATAACTTAACTTTAGCATCTATAAAGGAGAGAATTATTAGTTCCGGATTATATTGTATTTATATACTTCCTGGTGCTTATAGTACAAACATACACAAACAGACCGAGAAACAGACCACGACGATCGCTTTATCTCTCCTGCGGGGGATAACCATTCAATCACAGGGCCAAGAGAACCGTTTAATATGTGTCGTTACGTGTGAGCTGTTTTTATGGTCGAGTCTCTGAACTGCTTCGACGCCATTTTTACATCGGGGTCTTTGTTGATAATTTGATTTGGGAACTTTTGAGAATCTATCCTCTCGAGTCTTCTCCCCAAATTCCCCAAAAGCCTCATATCTCCCCAATATTTCCCTAACACCCCCACACCTCTCCAACACCCCACACCTCCCCAACACGCCCACACCTCCCCAACACGCCCACACCTCCCCAACACGCCCACACCTCCCCAACACGCCCACACCTCACCAACACGCCCACACCTCACCAACACCCCACACCTCCCCATAACCCCACACCTCCCCATAACACCCCACACCTCCCCATAACACCCCACACCTCCCCATAACACCCCACACCTCCCCAACACCCCACACCTCCCCAACACCCCACACCTCCCCAACACCCCACACCTCCCCATAACACCCCACACCTCCCCAACACCCCACACCTCCCCAACACCCCACACCTCCCCAACACCCCACACCTCCCCATAACACCCCACACCTCCATAACACCCCACACCTCCATAACACCCCACACCTCCCCAACACCCCACACCTCCATAACACCCCACACCTCCCCAACACCCCACACCTCCCAACACCCCACACCTCCCCAACACCCCACACCTCCCCAACACCCCACACCTCCCCAACACCCCACACCTCCCCAACACCCCACACCTCCCCAACACCCCACACCTCCCCATAACACCCCACACCTCCCCATAACACCCCACACCTCCCCATAACACCCCACACCTCCCCATAACACCCCACACCTCCCCATAACACCCCACACCTCCCCATAACACCCCACACCTCCCCAACACCCCACACCTCCCCAACACCCCCACACCTCCCCAACACCCCACACCTCCCCAACACCCCACACCTCCCCAACACCCCACACCTCCCCAACACCCCACACCTCCCCAACACCCCACACCTCCCCAACACCCCACACCTCCCCAACACCCCACACCTCCCAGCACCCACACCTCCCACACCCACACCTCCCCAACACCCCACACCTCCCCAACACCCCACACCTCCCCAACACCCCACACCTCCCCAACACCCCACACCTCCCCAACACCCCACACCTCCCCAACACCCCACACCTCCCCAACACCCCTCACCTCCCCAACACCCCACACCTCCCCAACACCCCACACCTCCCCAACACCCCACACCTCCCCAACACCCCACACCTCCCCAACACCCCACACCTCCCCAACACCCCACACCTCCCCAACACCCCACACCTCCCCAACACCCCCACACCTCCCCAACACCCCACACCTCCCCAACACCCCACACCTCCCCAACACCCCACACCTCCCCAACACCCCCACACCACCCCAACACCCCCACACCTCCCCAACACCCCACACCTCCCCAACACCCCCACACCTCCCCAACACCCCCACACCTCCCCAACACCCCCACACCTCCCCAACACCCCACACCTCCCCAACACCCCCACACCTCCCCAACACCCCACACCTCCCCAACAGCCCACACCTCCCCAACACCCCACACCTCCCCAACACCCCACACCTCCCCAACACCCCACACCTCCCCAACACCCCACACCTCCCCAACACCCCCACACCTCCCCAACACCCCACACCTCCCCAGCTCCACAATGTCAGACGCTAAGATGACACTTTTTAAGAAAACTTTTATTTATTCTCTCACTTTTTAAAACAAATCTCTGTTTACCTTCCCCCCCACACCTTCTCCACCCCCCACACACCTCCCCCCCCCCACACACCTCCCCCCACCCCCCACCCCCCCACATACCTTGTTCCCCAAATATTTTCTTTCCGATACTTTCTTTTTTTCAATTGATTTTTCTTACTTTCTCTCTGGTGAAAGTTCGGCTTTTCCCATCAACGAAATTAAAAGGTTTGAACGAGGCTTAACGCATTAATTTAACTATTTAATAAAGACGGTTTTGGCGTCATTAACACGAGTGAAAGTTGTAAGTTTATGGACTGTGAGATATGAACACTTTGATAAATATATTACTGATGCATTTCGTGAGACTTTCTCCACTATTTATTCATAAAATTAATTTCAATTACCAGGTATTTTCTTTTAGGTGAAAGTTCCAACGTCTCTCTCTCTCTCTCTCTCTCCCTCTATAATATTATTTTAAAGACGCTGTTTTCTTTTTTACAACGCTGTAAATTCTCGGGTAACTTTGAGTCCTGTAAATATTTTATAGTTTGTCGTGAAGTTGATGGTCTTCTTTTACAGCTCTTGGAGGACTTCCGGTCGTCTCTCGATGATTGGCTACTCTAGATGGTAAATGAGGCTGTGTGTGTGTGTGTGTGTGTTGGTAGAGACGCGCTTGTACACACACACACGCACACTCACACGCACACACACACACTCACACGCACACACACACACACACAAACGTCTCCAAAATATCTGGGTCATAGTCATTTTCAACATCATTCTTGCTGTAATCACCATCATCATTATCATCTTCATTATCTCACCATCATCATCATCCTCGCGAAGCAATAGAAACACCCTGAGAGAGGAACAATAAGTCCGTGGACGATGGAGGTTCTCGGTGACAAAAGCGCATCGTAATGACGGTGTTGGAGCGTGAAGTTGGAATCCACTCCTCCATCTGCTGGTGACGTGTGGCCGCAGGGAGGATGGTCTGAGGTCCCTCGCTGCCTATACTTCTCCAGCCGAAACGAATATGTTGTTGATCTTATAATACTTCCTGTATGTCAACAAACACACTGAGATACTTGATTATAAATGCACCACCAAAACGAAAGTATTTGTAATTTTACTGCTAAGACGAATAAATTAATTGTTTAATTTTCCCGCCAAAACTAACAAATTATTTTACTTGCAAAACGTAAACATCGTATTTTACTGCAAAGCGAAAATATTTCATGTAAGCAAACATCATAAGATACAAGTCAAGGTAATGTCGACACTACGGAAAAAAGATCTGCACCAGCTGTTCAAATGGTCGCAGGACTGGCTAATGCTTAAAACAGTGTAAGACCGCACCTGGAATACAACCGGAATAACACCTTTTCTCTATATAACGTTTTCTCGGTTACTGGTGATATAAAAAAGATCTTGGCGTTGTGTTGCATAAGTGACAGCGCATCAAGTGGGAGCAGCAGTGAAAAAAGTCAACCGAAATTTAGAAATTATACGTCTTATAATAAACTTTCAAATACATATGGATTACTGTATACAGGCATGACAATCTCACCTCTAGAACGACTTACCATCCATAGAAAAGGTGCAGCACAAGACGATTATCCAAGATGACCGATTGCCTTCGAATTGACATCTCTTGAGACAAGGCACAATACGCTGGATCTCTTACAGACATTCAAAATCTTGACGGTGATGGAAGACGTAGAACCTAAGCCACTTTTTCTTAATGTCACGCAGCAGCAGGACGAGAGGTGTAATGCAGGGCGAATATAAGGAACAGTAAAGGGATCCTACACAGGCCCTCCACACGACCTCCTCTGTTCAGGTAAATCAGATACTATTCGGGTACTGGATCCCTCGGTGTTTATACTTTTCCCGCCAAAACGCCAAAACTTGTCATAAATTATCAACAAAAAATTTCGATTCTAGGTGTATAATTTATGTATATAAGAACTAAAAATGTGTATTAATATATGTTCTTGTTTGAGACAGCGTCGTATAATGGCCTGGGGATAATAGTTGGATATAATACTGAAACAAATGACGAACGGAGGTAATTATTGTGTGAATATTGCTCTCTCTCTCTCTCTCTCTCTCTCTCTCTCTCTCTCTCTCTCTCTCTCTCTCTCTCTCTCCGTTTACCACAATACCATCATTGTTTCTTTCATTGATATATTTTGCAAAAGAAAGATAGATTAGAACACCAACCATCAAAGAACAAGCGAATGAGAAGTAGGATGTTTTACGTGTAGATTCAAACACACAACAGATAACTGAAGGAGAATCGAATGAGTGTAAGGACAAGTAGAGGAGTAGATTCTATCTCCGAGTAGCCAAGGACACTACCAAGACGATGACCAAAGTGTTTTAAAAAGTAGACTGGAACACCGAACAAC
Source organism: Homarus gammarus (assembly GCA_958450375.1). Classification (NCBI taxonomy): domain Eukaryota; kingdom Metazoa; phylum Arthropoda; class Malacostraca; order Decapoda; family Nephropidae; genus Homarus; species Homarus gammarus. Next base: position 367,185 of record CAUDMG010000908.1, on the reverse strand, counting down.
TACACAACACCTAAATTAAAAGGAGAATTTGAACACCGAACTGCAAAAAGAACCATCCGAACGAAAAAAAAATAAGGAGATTTACTCAAACACCAAACAGCACAGAACACAGAAATGATGAACAGCACAGCACAACACAGCACAGCACAACACAGCACAGCCAGACCTTCACCACAGCAACACAGGAATGCCGCCACCACCTGCCGCCGGCGAGTACAAGAACAATGTGCACCAACTTGACACACACTGAGCCAACTGTGAGTGCCACCTAAGGGAAGAGATGAGGGGGAGAGGGGGTGAGGGGGTGCGAGGGGTGAGGGGAAGAGAGGTGAGGGAGAACGAAGGGTGAGGAAGAAAGAGAGTTGAGGGGGAGAGAGTTGTGAGAAAGAGACAGGAGTGGAGAGAGAGAGAGAGTTGTATATGTAAATTTTTATACAAGGAAATATACTGAAATAGACATAATAATTAAACTCGTCAGATACTCAGTAAAATCGTCATACAAATTAACATTAGTTGACCACGTAGACAGTTCAGGTATATAAACAATAAACAATGTATATGAACAGTACAGGTATACAAATAAAAGTAAACAGTACAGGTATACAAACAACAGTAAACAGTACAGGTATACAAACAACAGTAAACAGTACAGGTATACAAACAACGGTAACCAGTACAGGTATACAAACAACAGTAAACAGTACAGGTATACAAACAACAGTAAACAGTACAGGTATACAAACAACGGTAACCAGTACAGGTATACAAACAACAGTAAACAGTACAGGTATACAAACAACAGTAAACAGTACAGGTATACAAACAACAGTAACAGTACAGGTATACAAACAACAGTAAACAGTACAGGTATACAACAACGACAGTACAGGTATACAACACGTACAGTACAGGTATACAAACAACAGTAAACAGTACAGGTATACAAACAACAGTAAACAGTACAGGTATACAAACAACAGTAAACAGTACAGGTATACAAACAACAGTAAACAGTACAGGTATACAAACAACAGTAAACAGTACAGGTATACAAACAACAGTAACCAGTACAGGTATACAAACAACAGTAAACAGTACAGGTATACAAACAACAGTAAACAGTACAGGTATACAAACAACAGTAAACAGTACAGGTATACAAACAACGGTAACCAGTACAGGTATACAAACAACAGTAAACAGTACAGGTATACAAACAAAAGTAAACAGTTACAGGTATACAAACAACAGTAAACAGTACAGGTATACAAACAAAAGTAAACAGTTACAGGTATACAAACAACAGTAAACAGTACAGGTATACAAACAACGGTAAACAGTACAGGTATACAAACAAAAGTAAACAGTACAGGTATACAAACAAAAGTAAACAGTACAGGTATACAAACAACGGTAAACAGTACAGGTATACAAGGTTTAGTTTCCTCCGTTCACCACCAGAGGGCCAGGCTGTGTCTTGCCATCACCACAAACACACAACAAAAAGACTAATTGATTTTTGCCGCCAAGACCTTACAGCGATGTCATAAACCTCTCGGTAATTATTTTATTTCTCTCTCTATTTCCATCGAGAGAGAGTGAGAGGCGTACGTTGGTAAGACTGTCGCTCTCTTGTCTATATCGGAAACTGAATGTCTCAATCACCCCAGACGAACCTATTAATGCCATTCCTCCTTGGCTGGACATATCAGTTCCTATTAATTACACTCCTGTTGGTAGTAAGCAAATGTTAAACACCGATGTGGTGAGATATGTCACACTAGAAACTACTAACAGACACATAGAGAGTATTAAATCAAGTGAATGTTATGCTTTTACTGATGGTTCTGTGCAGACAAACACAGGTAGAACAGGCTGTGCAATTGTAATATATAAAGAAAAAGAGATGATAGTGTCAAACAAGCAAAGGCTAAACAACTGGGCCAGCACAACACAAACTGAACTAACTGGAATCTACTTAGCCACAGACTACCTTAAAGAAAATGGAGGTGGGGTGATATTCTGTGACTCTCTAAGTGCTTTGAAATCAATGAACAGCCCGTCAGGCTCTATGTCTAAAGTTGTATGTGATATTCAAAAGGAATGTGATAACTGCCAATGAGAACAACTTTCGTATCGAATTTGTGTGGATTCCGTCCCATGTTGGAATCAGGTATCATGACCGTGCTGATAGACTGGCCAATGAGGCATGTAAGAAAGAAAATGTTGACCGTGACCTTGGTCTGTCCAATGCTGTAATTAAAAACATTCAAGTCAGAATCATGAACTCTGATCTAGAAGAAGTGAGAAATGCAGAGAGACCTGACAGTTGTAGCATTAGTAAATATGACAAATTTTGTGACAAGAGGTACCGGTATGGCCAACATAAGGACAGAACCAGACAATATGATGTAGTCGTGGCCAGAATTAGGCTAGGATACAGACACAGTTAGTAACGCTGTACCCATACCGGAACACTCAGCATGTAAACTTTGTGATAAACCTTTAAAGCATACACTTGAACACTATATTATTGAATGTGACACTGTCAAAGACTTCAGGCCACCTGACTTATTGTATCTTGAACTATGTAATTACTTCATTGAATCAGGTGTGCTTGAGGACATTCTTGCTGTTTATCCCAAATTTGCTAGCCCACACTGATTAGTCTTCAATTAGAATATGACTCCAATGTATGTGATCCACTGACCTATATATACTGCTAATGAATATGATGTATTTCCTTCTTTGTGTACGAACCTCTGTCCTGCATGGCAGTGAACAGTGGCATTACCCACATGAATCTGACCGACGTATATGTATGTATGTATGTGTGCATATGTGTATATATATGTACATGTATATGTTTATGTATATATGTATATGTATGTATATGTGTGTGTGTACATATATGTCTATGTACTGCCAATGAATATGATGCAACTCTTTGTGTACGAACCTCTGTCCTGCATGGCAGTGAACAGTGACATTACCCATATGAATCTGACCTCTATACATTTATAGCTGTTAATGAATATGATGTATTTCTTTGTGTATGAACCTCTGTCCTGCGTGGCAGTGAGAAGTGATACCACCCTCAGTGTCAAGACCTGACTGAATTACTCACAATAGGCAAACTGTACTCCAAGCTTTGTCAATAAATTTGTTAAACTAAAAAGCTGTGGGGAAGTTGACGCCGTTGGTGGCGCTGTCGCCCTTAGTCTCCCTTATTTTACCTCATTTATCTCCCTTATTTATTTCCCTTAGCCATCACACTTATATATGTCTCCCTTTATGCTCTCTCATGTCTTGTTTTAATCTCCCTTATTATTTATTTCCTTTATTCACCCTTACTCGTCTCCCATAGTCTCCCTCCATCTTTCTTCCCCCTCCACCTTCTTTTCTTCCCCTTTCCCTCCACCCTCTCTCCCTCCACCTTGCCCCCCCCCTTTCCACCCCACCCTTCCCCCCCCTTTCCACCCCCCCTTCCCCCACCCCCACACACACACTCAAGAAACACTTCCTCAGAAAAATAGAAAGCATAATAATTTCTCATTTTCATCTTTAATATGAAAGCTTAAAGAGAGAGAGAGAGAGAGAGAGAGAGAGAGAGTGTGATAATAATAATAATAATAATAATAAACGGTTTATTAATAGAGTTGCAGCTGGTGGCTGAAAATATACAGACTTACATTTGATTTATACATAATGATATAATATGCATTGAATACATTTACAGGGCTGTACAGTACATAAATCAGGAGTTGTTTATTATATTAACAATAGATGGGATGGTGCTGTTCTTATATCTATCGATGCGGGCTCTTATGGGCTGAATTTTGTTGTAGTGGCGGACTGCGCGAGTTGGGTGGGGGGTAGTGTGTGTCAATTTTGTCAACATGTTAAAAATCAAATTTGGTAGTCAAAATATTGTGCCTCTTTATGTCTAAACTTGAGATTAGCAAACAAAAATGAATTGAAATGACCCTCACCTACATCAATTATACCTTAAAGTTTCAAATATCAGTATTTCAACAAATTAATGAGACTTGATTAGAATTATTCACTTGATATTAACTAATCTCATGTAAGCATATGGATTATGGAGTATTTTATGGTTCTATAGCTTGTGTACAATATGCATGTCAGAACATGAACATGAACAGGCTCTCCGTGTGGGACAGTTTAATTCTTGTTTTGACTTGTACCAAGCGTGAGGATAAGGCGCCCGGCTCACTCTCCTTCTAGATATCATAGACGGTGGTTTGCTCTCATTGCACTTGCACCTACTCTACCAGACGAATTCTACATTTTAATTATTGTAAGTAGGGCATATTGATTGTCGCAGTTACTTATATCATTGTATAAAACATTATGTTCTAAGAAATTATTATGTTATTTCTGTTATAGCATTTTTGATAAACAAATTGATATTTTTTGAAACAACAATTGAATTATGAAACATTGAAATATTTTTCTATTTGTCAGATAGTGTGAAGATGTCAAAATTGAAGACAAGAAGTCAGTTGTCAAACCACTTGAGCCTGCTAGTTGGTAAAGGGAAGGAGCTTCCTGTATCAGAACTTCCAACAGTGAGAGACATGCTAAGATTAGGGTTACTCCTTCGAGAAAAAATGCAAAGGACAGAAGGAACTATACAGATAAAGAACTCATAATTGACATGATAGTCCCTCTTCTGCATCAATGGACAAAAGCTAATGCACTATTCCAACCACCTGTGATTAATCAGTGTCGAACTATTGAGCTAAAACTAACGAAATTATGGCACAAAGCAGTTGAAACATCACTTGGTAAAGGAAACTTGGCCAGGAAAAATGAATTTCTGCACACACTTGATACTCTGTTTTACATTTTGACCTGCAAGTGCTCCATACAATTATGTTCTGAATCCAACTGTTCTCACTCAGGTAAGACAGAAAATAATTCCCACATTGATTGTGGTTGTCCTCGTGAAAAGAAGATCCCTGTTTTAGAGCTTGAATTTATAAAGGCACAGAGGACAAAGGCAGAAGGCCAAGGAAGTATGCAAATGGGTTCAATAGATTATTCAGAAACAAAGAAGCAGATTGCTAATGCCAAGAAGAGAGAACAAATCCGAGAGAGGGAACAAAAGAAGAAAATGAAGAGTGAAGAAGCCATCCAAAGAGAGGAAAAGCTGTGTCAAGATGTTTATCACTTCTTTGATAGTTCTTCTGATGAACAGGAAGCAACATCAGATGATAGTTCCAAAGAGCCATCTGAACCTTTACCAAAGAAAATGAAATACAACACAAGAAATATTTCAAACATTGCTTTAGCTAGTATTCGCCACCATGCTGGACTTCGTGAGGCTGCAGAAATTGCAACTGCCGCTTGGATAGATGCAGGCCTCATCAGCCGAGAGGATGTATCTTTGGTGATAGATCATAATAAAATTAGAAGAGCACAAGAAAAAATAATGAAGGAAATATCTGATCAGCATGAAAAAGATTTAAGCGAGGGAGGGCTCTCCTGTCTTTTGTTTGATGGAAGAATAGATGACACAAAAGTTTTGCTAGAAGTAGAGGGAGTGAACAGAAAGTTTCCAGGTCTCATCAAAGAAGAACACTACTCTGTCTGTTCTGAGCCTGGTGGTCGGTTTTTGTTTCACTTTGCTCCCGAAACTGAAGTAGAAGGGAAGAAACATGCAGAGGTCATTGCTGATCATATTTCATGTTGGGTTCAGGAGAGAGGACTTGGCAGTTCACTGCAGGCTGTTGGTGGAGATTCAACTGCAGTGAACACCGGATGGCAGGGGGGTGTAATGACGCATTTAGAGAAAAAACTAGGAAGAAGACTTGTTTGGATTGTATGTGATTTACAAACAGGCGAGCTACCTCTTCGTCATCTCATCCAGGAACTTGATGGTCCTACAAAGAGCAACAACAAGTGGTCAGGTCCCCTTGGCATCATGCTGGATGAAGCAACACAACTAGAAATAAATACAACCTTTCCAAAGGTCGAAGTTGGCCCTCCCCTTCCGGCGTTGTCTGAAGGAGTCATCAAAGATCTCAGCACAGATCAATCCTATGCTTATCGTATTGCCCAAGCAATAAGATCAGGAGAAGTGCCTCAGTCATTGGCTCTCTTGGAGCTTGGACCTGTCAGTCACAGCCGTTGGTTAACTACAGCTCCTCGTTTCTGCAGGATTTGGATTTCCAAACACGAATTGAAGGGCAAAGTGCTGAAGAATTTGAGGTTAATTGTTGAATTTATTATTGGAGTTTATCTTCCCCAGTGGTTTAGTGTGAAACTTAATCCTATGTGGGTGGATGGACCCAATCACCTTTTGTTTCAATTGCAGCTAGTAAGAACACAGAGGAAGGTAGTGAGGGACATCGTGTTACCTGTGGCAAGAAGGTCCGCTTGGTATGCTCGATCAGAAGCAGTTTTGCAAGCAATGCTTTGCAGTCAATGTACCAATCTCCGAACCGAGGCTGTAGAAGTCATTCTAAAGATTAGAGGAACGCTAATAGATGACGACCAGTTGGGAGACTGTTCGTTTCATTCAAGAAAAGTTCCCCCAATAAACGTCAATGCCACCAAATTGTCAGAATTGGTTGACTTGAGTTTCGAAGTCTTAGAGCCACCATTGACAACAAGTCTAACTAGCCAAGAATTGAGAAACCTTAAAGAGACTCCAATGCAGGTGCCGAAGTGGCCTTCCCACACTCAAAGTGTGGAGAGATGTGTGAAAATGGTCACAAAAGCAGCGGGCCATGTTTACAGCCACGAGAGGCGAGAAGGTTACATCAAAGCACAAATAGCAAGCAGACTACTGATGACAAGAAACCAAAGCAAAGAGAGTATGAAGGCATTGGTTACTTTCAAATAGACTACGGATATTAAAATATAATAATTTGAAACTTGAAACAGTAACATGTGTGCAAACGCTGGTTATGTTATAAATTCACAAATATGTACATTTAAAAATCCATTTGATGTAGGTAGGACTTATTATAAAAAAAAATTTATGCCAGAATATTGTTTTGCATGCTTAAAGACTACAATAAATTGCTACCAAATTACGCGATTTTCAATTTAGCCAGTTCACCCCCTAAATTGACACACCCTAGTGGGGGGGCTGCAGGAGGTGGCGATGGCGAGGGTGGTGCAGTAGTCCACTGCCAAACCTTTCCAGTGGTTGGTGGTGGAGGTCACTGAGGGGTGGCATTTCCAGGGTGGAGAGAGCGTTGGTGTAGCCGGAGTATTCTGCGCCGAGCATAATTCTGCAGGCCCTTTTCTGTACCTTCTCTAGCTGACGTTGTTGGGTGGAGTTGAGAGAAGACGACCAGGCTGGTGACGCATACGTTAGTTTGGGGAGAATAAAGGCGTTATAGATGGTCCTCAGCTCCGGCGTGGGTGTCCCAAGTGACCTAAGTCGTCGTAGCATGTAGAGACGATACGAGGCTGCCTTGACTGTGTTATTTACATGGGCCTTCCAGTCAAGTATGTTGTCTATGGTTACACCCAGGAGTTTGGCAGACTGCACCAGCTGGAGAGGATGGGCACCCACTGTGACTGCTGGGGCTTGCACTGGAGTGGTAGCGGTATTGATGTGCATGACTACGGTTTTGGTGTGGTTGATGGTGACCTTGTTCTCCGTGGTCCATGCCTGTAGCCTGTCCAGGGTGCCTTGTAGCGACGAGTAGTCTGGTGTTGTCCACTGAAACCCCCACAGTGCAGTCATCCACGTACTTCCACCTGTGAGGAGTGTCCGATAGAGCGTCGTGTGTGTGTGTGCGTGTGTTATAAAAAATATAAAAACTACTTAATACTTGATCTTAACCATGGACCCAAAAATATATCCCAGATCCCATTATACTTTACACTCCACCTAATAAGAAATACCTTACATTATTAATACCAAGTTCCCCCACTGCTACTCCACGGGGGAAAGAGTGGATTATACTAAACAAACTCCTAACAAAGAATAATATAATGTTCAAGTCATATTAGTGTGGAAGTGAGTCTGAGATGAATGATTTCTCTATAGTGTTTGTGTGTGATGGAGGGAGGATAGTGTGTGTTGGAGGGAGGATAGTGTGTGGTGGAGGGAGGATAGTGTGTGTTGGAGGGAGGATAGTGTGTGTGGAGGGAGGATAGTGTGTGTGGAGGGAGGATAGTGTGTGATGGAGGGAGGATAGTGTGTGATGGAGGGAGGATAGTGTGTGATGGAGGAAGGATAGTGTGTGATGGAGGAAGGATAGTGTGTGAGGGAGGATAGTGTGTGATGGAGGAAGGATAGTGTGTGATGGAGGAAGGATAGTGTGTGATGGAGGAAGGATAATGTGTGAGGGAGGGAGGGAGGGATAGTGTGTGTGTGTGTTGGGTTTATAAATCACGGGAGGTGCCTTGTAATTATCGTCTATCGTAGTACAGTACTGAAGACAAGGCGGTGTGGGGGTGATGGTGGTAGGTGGGGGGTGAAGGTGGTAGGTGGGGGTGATGGTGGTAGGTGGGGGTGATGGTGGTAGGTGGGGGTGAGGGTGGAGGTGATGGTGGTTGGTGGAGGCAGGGAATAAGGCCATAAACCTCCCTCTAGGCTGGATGAGGAGGACCATAACACCTGTATGTGGCGCCCACCTTGTTTATAACTCTCTCTCTCTCTCTCTCTCTCTCTCTCTCTCTCTCTCTCACAGACAGTACCGCTCTAGTGGGATGTCTGACGTAAACCAGAGTTGTATTTTCCCTCAAGTTATTCTTTTTATGACATAATTGGAACCTCAATCCACCGCCCGACTGAGGCTTTCGGGGGATATAACAGTGATACTATCTATATCTATCTAATCTATCTATATCTATCTAATCTATCTATATATCTAATCTACTTCACACCTATATGGCCGGCATTAGCTGTAGGAGCCTCGCGCCTCTCACACCCCCTTGCATGGTCACCATACGCGGCCATACGGAACAGTTGTACTCGATGGCAGGGTCTGAAATAGTGGTCTTGGTGATGCAGCCAAAACAGGAGTAGATGGCTGGTTGTGGCCATGGTGTCAGCCTTAATAATGATGACGATGATGATGAAGGTGAAGGCACACTCATCCTGTCACCTGTCTCCCGTAATCGTCGCCGCGGGTTCAACTCTTCCTATTGTAAACATTTTTTATGGTGTGCGGCAGTTACCTGACTTATCGTACCTGATGCCCACCACCACATACCCACTACACATCCACTACCACCACACATCCACTACCACCACCACACATCCACTACCACCACCACACATCCACTACCACCACCACACACCCACCACCACACACCCACCACTTTACATCCACCACCACACATCCACTACCACACATCCACTACCACCACATACCCACCACCACACACCAGACACCCACCACCACACACCAGACACCCACCACCACACACCCACCACCACACATCCACTACCACCACACACCAGACACCCACCACTTTACACCCACCACCACACATCCACTACCACCACCACACACCCACCACCACACACCCACCACCACACATCCACTACCACCACACACCCACCACCACACACCAGACACCCACCACCACACACCAGACACCCACCACCACACACCCACCACCACACATCCACCACCACACATCCACTACCACCACCACACACCCACCACCACCACCACCACACACCCACCACCACACATCCACTACCACCACCACCACATACCCACCACCATACATCCACTACCACCACCACACACCAGACACCCACCACCACACACCCACCACCACACACCCACCACCACACATCCACCACCACACATCCACTACCACCACCACACACCCACCACCACACATCCACTGCCACCACCACCACACACCCACCACCATACATCCACTACCACCACCACACATCCACTACCACCACCACACACCCACCACCATACATCCACTACCACCACCACACATCCACTACCACCACCACACACCCACCAGCACCACCACACACCCACCACCACACATCCACTACCACCACCACACACCCACCACCACACACCCACCACCATACACACCCTCTACTACACACCCACTACCACCACCACACCACACCACCACCACACCACACCCACCACCACCACACCACACCACCAGAAAAGTGTTAAGTGCAGTATAAATTTAAATACATTCTGTCTCCTCATACGTGATGTTCACCTTTGTTTTGAAGTATATTATATATATTCACTTTACTTATGCAGTCGTGTATATCATCTAATAAGATAATATAGTTAAGAATATTTGTTATAGTGTTAAACTTGTCAGTACAGTATATTGTGTCCACTAATACATGATAGTTGTGTTGTGAGGCAAAAATATAAGGTTGTGGCTGTACACTTGGCCATTCATCCTGAAAACCGAAAAATCTTTGGCCCAAAAGATTTCGGATTTGTGGTTGAAAATTTGTATATCCTTTTGGTACTATGAGAAATTTCGTCTTCGGAATAGCGAGGAGAAATATGAATTTATTTTCTTTAACGGCAGAATAGAATTTAAAAAATATATGTATATAAGTTGGATTAATAAAATTAGTTTTAGAATAAATTGTCTTTGGTAATGGTAAATTGTTTCGGTCTCGTTAACGGTAAATTATTCCCGTCTTCTTTAACGTGAAGGTTGTTGACTGTGATGCAGTTTATTCCTTTCACAGCCCAAAAGTGGATCCCCTTTAAAGTCTAGGCAGGATTAAACACTTTAATAGGAACAGAATTTACCTCTTTAACACTCTCGTGAGTTTACCCCCTCCCCGTTAAGAGTAAGTCTACCCCCCGCTTTAACAGAAAGAAAACTCTAACCACCCCTTTAACACCAACATAAAACTCCCCCCCCCCCTTCACAACCAGCCAATCAAACATCACTTACAAAACAGTAATGTTGAAGTTTTTGGATGGCGGGGACAATGGCGTCCAAAATGCCCCCTGACTCAGCCGTAGCCAAGAAGAGATATTTTATTTATTTCCTCCTCTAAAACCACGAAACCAGACTGAATAACCCTTACGTATCTTTTTGTGTGGAGTCTGTGTCGAGGTCTTCCTCCGGGGTACACTGGTGGTGCTGTAAGGTTCTCTCATTCCCCGTGGTAAAAGCGAGTGTTTGTTCAGTGCGGCCTGGAGGAGGAAGCTTAATTACCCTGGATGTCTGATGCGTCGGATTTCCACGACGCCGTCCCATCCTGGAATGAGAGGAGAAGGAAGAGGAGGTGGTGGGGCGTGTCGTGTTGCTTGTGGCAGAACACTCTTGAAGCAGGGGACCTTATCCATCTTCCTCCCTCCTTCAGTAAGTGGGATATGTGTTCGAGGTATAATTCTGGTTTAAGATAAATGTCATATTCTGTTTGTTGTTGATGATACGACCTCTTTCTTGATGTTCTTGTTAAAGGTACGACGACTCTTTTGTTGTTATTGAAGAACTCGCTGCTTTATTGTAGTGGTTGTTAATGAAGACCCGACCCCCCCCCCCCTTTTGTTGTAGTTAAAGGTACGGCCACAACCCCTTATATTTTTCCTCCAAGTTTTATTAGCCTCTACTGTTTATTTCCTTTGTGTATTTTTCATCCAAACTTCAGTCAGTGATAACGTGAGTGAGGGAGACTTTAGTTCTACTCCTCAATAGAACTACTCATAAGCTGTGATACCGAAGACTAGTGGAAAAGTTAGTCTGTGCTAGTTACTCGTGTTGCTAGTTACTCATGTTGCTAGTTACTTATGTAGGAGTGACATTCATTGAGTTAGCTGACGTTCTTAGCTGGGAAATTAACTCTTTGTCTCATTAATGCTATACAGTCCAGGTCCATAATGACTGATAATAGAAGACGTTAGTTATTAAATCCTAAAGGAACCTTGAATTTATGAGGTTATGTTGTGGTTCAGTGTAACGTGTGGTTCAGTGTAACGTGAGGTTCAGTGTAACGAGAGGTTCAGTGTAACGTGAGGTTCACTGTAACGATGTTCGGTGTAACGTGAGGTTCAGTGTAACGTGAGGCTCAGTGTAACGTGAGGTTCAGTGTAACGTGAGGTTCAGTGTAAAATAAACCTAACTTCTAAACCCATTTGCAAATTCCACTCCTAATAGCAGTAATATTCCTATTAACTAGCCAACGCCATTTTGCTATCCTCTCAGGCACATACACAGCTGGTTCCTGGATGACCAACTACCACACCTCTAGTACAGTACCTCCTTCACTGTGTCATGACCTCCGCTAAGTTACTGTCACTAACGAGGACGAGTGAGTAATTGTATTCAACCAACTGTCTATGGCATCAGTAGACAGCGAAATAGGGGTCATAAAGGTCAAAGGTCAACTTGTTTAGTTAGCATCGGAGAAATTACATAATAACAATGAGAGTTTTTTTTCGTTAAATGGTGTTGTATTTATTCTGTATTTCAGCCTTACAGTAAAGCGCCCCCCTTTAATTACCTGTATTTTATGGAATCTCATTTTGGTTAATTAGAAGATAATTGAAGTAATTAATATGTAGATATCTTTGTCTTGAGTTATAGGGAGGACCCCGGGCCATGATATTTGTATAGTTAATTGAAGTAATTATGTTATACCTATAATTATCTGATGTTTGAGGGGGTAAGATGTGTGTGTGTGTGTGTGTGTGTGTGTGTGTGTGTGTGTGTGTAATCAAAAGTGTATACATTAAACTCGTCGGGCATTTTTCAAAGGATTTTCACGCCACTCTGTACAAATGGGCGTTTATGGATGGCTGGCGTGTAGCTACTGTCAACTAATGACGATTTTTTCCTCTCACTCGTCCGTCCGTCCACTGCGCCCCCACCCCCACCCATAGGACGTAGAGACGGATAGATATACCGTCTTAATATATCCTTCTCCTATAGAGTAATACAGTCGACTAAGAGGAATATTTATTACAAGAAAAATAAGAAATTTTTTTTATATAATCTTTATTTTTGATGCGTGGTGTTGCCATCATGGTGGGCCTGGAATTATTGGGAGCCGACTAGTAACTTTTAATAAATATGTAAATGAATTTATTTGGGTTTTATTAATGAAGGAGAGAGAGAGAGAGAGAGAGAGAGAGAGAGAGAGAGAGAGAGCTTTGTGCTGCCCAGTCATGACTATACCTCCGCTTACTGGGTAATTAATTATGAGGGTCATGATGATTATAATAATTAATACCGTACTGACAATGATCATTTTAAGAATAATTGTAATCATCATCATCATCATCATCAATAACACCAATATATATGTTAAGTTCATGGCCTGTTACATTTAGGCTTAAGTTAGGTTAGGTTAGGCTTGGTTTAGTTTGGTTAGGTTAGGCTAGGTTAGGTTAGGTTAGGCTTGGTTTGGTTTGGTTAGGTTAGGTTAGGCTCTACTAGGACCATAAGGGTTAACAAAGTAGCAATTTATTAACCTTTATTCTTAATGTTAACTGAGTTGTTATCTAATTATGTCCTCCTCTTGTTTCAGGTGTGTGTGTGTGATCCTCAGTATGGTGGTGAGTCAGTGTACCGCGAGGTGAGTCAGTGTACCACGAGGTGAGTCAGTGTACCATAGGGTGAGTCAGTGTACCATAGGGTGAGTCAGTGTACCATAGGATGAGTCAGTGTACCACGAGGTGAGTCAGTGTTCCACGAGGTGAGTCAGTGTACCATAGGGTGAGTCAGTGTACCACGAGGTGAGTCAGTGTACCATAGGGTGAGTCAGTGTACCACGAGGTGAGTCAGTGTACCATAGGGTGAGTCAGTGTACCATAGGGTGAGTCAGTGTACCATAGGATGAGTCAGTGTACCACGAGGTGAGTCAGTGTACCACGAGGTGAGTCAGTGTATCACGAGGTGAGTCAGTGTACCATAGGGTGAGTCAGTGTACCACGAGGTGAGTCAGTGTACCATAGGGTGAGTCAGTGTACCATAGGGTGAGTCAGTGTACCATAGGGTGAGTCAGTGTACCACGAGGTGAGTCAGTGTACCATAGGGTGAGTCAGTGTACCATAGGATGAGTCAGTGTACCACGAGGTGAGTCAGTGTATCACGAGGTGAGTCAGTGTACCATAGGGTGAGTCAGTGTGCCATAGGGTGAGTCAGTGTACCATAGGGTGAGTCAGTGTACCACGAGGTGAGTCAGTGTACCACGAGGTGAGTCAGTGTACCGCGAGGTGAGTCAGTGTACCATAGGGTGAGTCAGTGTACCACGAGGTGAGTCAGTGTACCGCGAGGTGAGTCAGAAAACCATAGGGTGAGTCAGAAAACCATAGGGTGAGTCAGTGTACCGCGAGGTGAGTCAGTGTACCACGAGGTGAGTCAGTGTACCATAGGGTGAGTCAGTGTACCACGAGGTGAGTCAGTGTACCATAGGGTGAGTCAGTGTACCATAGGGTGAGTCAGTGTACCACGAGGTGAGTCAGTGTACCATAGGGTGAGTCAGTGTACCACGAGGTGAGTCAGTGTACCATAGGGTGAGTCAGTGTATCACGAGGTGAGTCAGTGTACCATAGGGTGAGTCAGTGTACCACGAGGTGAGTCAGTGTACCGCGAGGTGAGTCAGTGTACCACGAGGTGAGTCAGTGTACCATAGGGTGAGTCAGTGTACCATAGGGTGAGTCAGTGTACCATAGGGTGAGTCAGTGTATCACGAGGTGAGTCAGTGTACCATAGGGTGAGTCAGTGTACCATAGGGTGAGTCAGTGTACCACGAGGTGAGTCAGTGTACCATAGGGTGAGTCAGTGTACCATAGGGTGAGTCAGTGTACCACGAGGTGAGTCAGTGTACCATAGGGTGAGTCAGTGTACCATAGGGTGAGTCAGTGTACCACGAGGTGAGTCAGTGTACCATAGGGTGAGTCAGTGTACCACGAGGTGAGTCAGTGTACCATATGGTGAGTCAGTGTACCATAGGGTGAGTCAGTGTACCACGAGGTGAGTCAGTGTACCATAGGGTGAGTCAGTGTACCACGAGGTGAGTCAGTGTACCACGAGGTGAGTCAGTGTACCATAGGGTGAGTCAGTGTACCACGAGGTGAGTCAGTGTACCATAGGGTGAGTCAGTGTACCATAGGGTGAGTCAGTGTACCACGAGGTGAGTCAGTGTACCATAGGATGAGTCAGTGTACCATAGGGTGAGTCAGTGTACCATAGGGTGAGTCAGTGTACCATAGGATGAGTCAGTGTACCACGAGGTGAGTCAGTGTACCATAGGGTGAGTCAGTGTACCATAGGGTGAGTCAGTGTACCATAGGGTGAGTCAATGTACCACGAGGTGAGTCAGTGTACCACGAGGTGAGTCAGTGTACCATAGGGTGAGTCAGTGTACCATAGGGTGAGTCAGTGTACCACGAGGTGAGTCAGTGTACCATAGGGTGAGTCAGTGTACCACCAGGCTTGGTTCAGAAACAATGTTGGGGTGAAAGTTGATTCGTCGAAACTTGTGTGTGTGTGTGTGTGTGTGTGACAGAGAGAGAGAGAGAGAGAGAGAGAGAGAGAGAGAGAGAGAGAGAGAGAGTCTGTGTGTGTGTGTGAAAATATATGCGTATATCGTATGTATGTTTTTGAACTATGCGTGTACAGTATGATCGTTTGTCTGTGTGCATCTGTGTACGTCTTGTGTGTTTATATGTTTTATGTGTGTGTGTGTGTGTTTTACGACGACGACGAAGAGAGAGAGAGGGTGGGGTGGGGGGGGGGAGGTGGGACAGAGCATAATAAAAGGAATAATCTCAATAAAATAATAAAAAAACGCATAGGTAAAAACGAAGCAGGGAAGCGACAAGCAAGGACTGGAAACTGTCAAATATACCAATGGCCATAAATAAACGCACCTTTCTGGCCCTCACTCAGTGTAATAAAAACAAATATGAATAATAAAAGCAATAAACTATAGGAAGAAGTAGATAGATAGTGGATGAGCCGATAACTGGGGAAGAGGATAAAATAAAATAAATGATCGTGTCCGTAATTACATCATTGGCAACTCTCTCTCTCTCTCTCTCTCTCTCTCTCTCTCTCTCTCTCTCTCTCTCTCTCTCTCTCTCTCTCTCTCGTGTAGGGTTGCCAATTCATCATAATATCCCGTTGATGGTGCGTCGCTTGGGTCAAAATTCCCTCATTTATGACGGTAGGCAATCAGCTATAGTGGTGGTGGTGATGGTGTTGATGGTGGTTGTTTTAGTGGTAGTGGGTGGTGGTGATGATGGATGGTGTTGATAGTTTTAGTGGTGGTTGGTGGTGGTGGTAGTGAATGGTGGTGAGGGTGTTGGTTTTAGTGGCAGTGGTGGTGGTGGATGGTGGTGGTGGTGATGAATGATGATGGTGATGATGATGAATGGTGGTGATGAATGATGATGATGGTGGTGATAGTTAGTGGTAATAGTGGTGGCTGACAGACACCTCTATGGCTCCTGTTCTTAGAATTTCTTGCCCCCAAAAAAAATCCAGTTATTAAAGAATTCTTAGTAGAAAACCAGCGCCATATTTTCCTTATCACATTAAACGTGTTAGTTATCGTCTCAGTTCAGTTTCAGCGCCATCTTTTTGTAGTAGCTGTGAGGAGGTTTTATAAGAGTCTGGGGCCTTAACTCGTGTCAGTACTATTTCTCTTACATCAAGACGTAAACATTCGCCTCACTGGTAGACTCAAGCTGTAGTATTAATATTGCATCCAATAATTACGTCTATAGTTATTTACCTTAATTTTGTCT
This sequence comes from Homarus gammarus, assembly GCA_958450375.1. NCBI lineage: Eukaryota > Metazoa > Arthropoda > Malacostraca > Decapoda > Nephropidae > Homarus > Homarus gammarus. The sequence goes on along the minus strand of CAUDMG010000908.1, from coordinate 350,470 downwards.
GGCAGTGAATCTGTTTCTAATAATAATAATAATAATAATGATGATTAACGGTTTACTGAAAAAGGTACAGTAGCCAAAAAGACGGAAGTATACAATAGACAGAACTGACTCATTACATACAGTGACGTGGGGGGTGGGGGTGGTCGTTTAACAAAAGCTTACATCACCAAAAGGAACATAAAGTGAACATATTAGTTATTGTTTACAGTAGATGGCAGGGGCTGGTGTCATGGCCTACTGTGCATATGTAAATAATAATAATAATAATAATTAACGGTTTATTGAAGGAGCTTGGCAGCCAGAAGGCTGAAAATATACAGTTACATATTTGGGGAATGGGTTCCGAATTACAAATAATATACAAGTAACATAAGTGACACAAATAAGACATATAATAACTTAGATGGGGAAAAGCTCAAACTACAGTTCATTTCAACATAGTGACAGTGTTACAGTATTACAAGTTGTTGATAATTTTTACAATGGTTGGGACTGGGCTGTTCTTATAGCGATCAGTTCGTGCACGTGTGTGTGTGTGTGTGTGTGTCCATTTAAAATTACCCCGATAACATATGGTCGCATCTATTGCCATCATCCGTAACCATATGTGTGTGTGTGTCTGTCTGTCTTGTAATTACACCGGGACATGTACGTTTCATCAATAAGTATTCAGGTGGGTCCTAGTTTTAATAAGACCCCAACCTGACTTTACCGAACCACTATAATTGGGCCCCCAGTGTAAATGGACCCTACTCCTAATGGTTGGATAATGTTAACTCGTGGCCTGTTAATACTGGGTTAGGTTAGGTTAGTTAAACATGGGGTCTATATTAGCACTGGGTTGGATTACATTAACTTGTGGTCTAATAGGACTGAATTGACCTTTATTGCTGTTCTCGCCCCCAACGTGCGTCCGTGTACAGCAGTTACCCCTCATAGTTGTGTGCTAACAGAAAATGAGCAGACGGGCAGACGGACGCAGTGGATAAATGTCAGATGCGACAGGAAGCCAGGCGGTCGACCATCTTGTTTAGTTCCCCCTCTCTTTCATGTCAACTCATACCATTTGAACGTTCGTAATATTATCTTCCCTCCCTCCCTCCCTCCCTCCCCCTTACCCTACCCATCTATCTACCCACCTACACTCCCCCTCCCGACCTACTTATCTCCCCATCTTCCTCCCCCTGGACGTTATTCCCGGGCAGCTGGAGAAGCGTCCGACTCTGTCCAGTAATAATACATGAAGCAAGAGGTCAGTTGGTGGTGTTTTCAGTAGACTACACAGCACCAGTGAGTCGTCCCCCCCCCCCCCCCCACCCACCCTTCCAACCCCTCCTCCCCTCTTTTCTCCCCCCTCCTCCCCCCTTTTCTCCCCCTCCTCCCCCCTTTTCTCCCCCTCCCCCCCTTTTCTCCCATCCTCTTTTCCTTTGGTTGGGTTATGTTAGATTTGTTTAGGTTAAGTTAGGTTAGATTAGATTAGGTTAGAATTAGTTAACTTAGCTTGAGGGTATTTAATTATAAGCTGGAATAAGCTGGGGTGCCTAATCTTCACGTGCCCTCCCCCAGCTTCCATAATGCAGGGATCCACTCCACTCACCGGATCATCAGAGCTTCCTGAGGTGGTTATTGTTGGCCCGGGTGGTGAGGGCGCGTCTTAACTAGCTCACTCGTGGTACTTGAGACCCACGACGACCACACCTTGATCTACAACACAACAATGGCGGAGAAAATGGAGTCTTAATAACACTGAGACTTTCTAGTAACAGCATAACATATAACGTAATGTAACCTAACTTAACCTGCCCTAAAGCCTAACCTAATCAAGCTAACCTAACCTCTAATCTAACCTAACCTAACTTAACCTAATCAAGCTAACCTAACACCTAACCTAACCAAGCTAACCTAACCTCACCAAACCTAACGCCTAACCTAACATCACCCAACCTAACCTTATCAAGCTAACCTAACCAAACCTAACCTAACCTAAAACAAATATTTCAGATCTTGAGAAATGAGAAAGAATTACCGACTTTTGTTTTTAATTTTTTTTAATGCGAATACAGCAAGTCTTCTCTTTTTTCCCATCGACCCGAGGCATCTCAGAACCTGGTGAAGAAAACTCCCCGACAGCCGACAATTATTTTACCTTTGATTGCTATACAGAGTCACTAATCCCCCCCCCCTCTCCCCATCGGCCCGAAATATCCTAAAACCAGGTCAATAAGAATACCACACAGCCGACAATTTTTTTTTTTTAGATGACAGAACAACACAGCCCCCCCCCCCCACCCCCCAATCGGCTAGGAGTGTCCCAGTAGAACGAGGCCACTCCACCACCAGCCTCTCTTATTCTGACCTTTTAAATTTCATAAATAATCTCACCCAACATTCTTAATCGACCCGAAGCATCCCTAGAGATCAATACCTGGGTCCTGTATAATGTAGTGATCACCTTCAGGAGATATTACACAGTCGCCGGCAGTAGATCTACGCCTATGCTGGATTAATACTTAGGGGGTGACCTGCAGTGAGACTCAGCCAAGGTTTTGTGGGTCAATGTTGTCTCCGGATTGTTGTCTGGTTAAGGTTGAGTCTTAGTGTAAATTTTAATGACCTGGTACTCTACATGATATTATTTACTGTACGTGTTAGCCAATCAGTAACGTTCTTGCATTACTATTTACGTGTTAGCCAATCACTAACGTTCTTGCATCACCATTTACGTGTCAGCTTATCAGTAACGTTCTTGCGTCACCATTTACGTGTCAGCCAATCACTAACGTTCTTGCATCACCTTTTACGTGTCAGCCAATCAGTGACGTTCTTGCATCACCTTTTACGTGTCAGCCAACCAGTAACGTTCTTGCATCACCTTTTACGTGTCGTCCAATGAGTAACGTTCTTGCATCACCTTTTACGTGTCAGCCAACCAGTAACGTTCTTGCATCACCTTTTACGTGTCAGCCAATCAGTAACGTTCTTGCATCACCATTTACGTGTCAGCCAATCAGTGACGTTCTTGCATCACCTTTTACGAGTCAGAATCAACATACGAAGCTTTAAGAATCCGAGTAATGGTCTGCCGCAGAGTCCTCCAGCTTTAGAGATTAGCTGAGGGATTAGCTGCGAAATTAGCTTACCTTTGTATGTGCCGCACGTCCATCCCATTACACCTGGCGAGGCATCCGTCTTGTCACTCTCTCACCTGATGGTAATTACTGTATACCTGTACCTGTACCTTATGGATTAATTTAGGACATTTACCCTTATTTCTGAGTCTGTCTTAATACTCTACAGTCACACCAACAACTTTCTCTACGTGGGGGTGATCGATGACTTTCAGAATGAACACTACGGCTCCTGTTATCTCGGTAGAGTTGTCAAAATCCTTCGTCTGTTGTGTTATCTTTTTTAACACAATTTTGTATCGATTTTTTTTTTTAGTGACTTTACCTAAACTTTTATGAATACCTTTTATACACATATACTATTATCCCTATATAAAATATCTGAATTAGAGTACAGCTTTTGAGTACTACTTTTAAGTACTATTTGCGTATATTACTAAAATTACATTACTGTAATTCCTGTACTCTGTAACCAAATACAAGCCTGGAAACCCCATAATGTAAATTCCGTCAAGGTAATTATTCCAATATCAAAGTGAATACGGATACAACTGGGCTGATATCCCTGTCAGGCAATATTTCAGGTATTAGTGTGAATCTGATTATCGGTATTATCCACTAGGGAGGGATAGGGGGATAAGGGAAGGGGTAGGTGGGTCAAAGGGGAGGGATAGGGAGATAAGGGAAGGGGTAGGATGGTTAAAGGGAGGGATAGGAGGATAAGGGAAGGGGTAGGTGGGTTAAGAACAAGGAGGGACGGGATACGTGGTAGGGAGGGGTTGGGGAGAAGGGAGAGTGGAGGGAGGGAGGGGTGAGGGGGATTGTGGAGGGGGGATTGTGGAGGAGGGGGAGGGGGGAGGGGGTAGTGAGCGTGCTATTAAAAAAAAGCTAATTAGAGTCATAGGCAGCCATAACACTTAACACAATGGCGGTGTTTGTGGAGCGGATCGTTCTAACACACGCTCATTATCCGGCTTTTAGAGGATAACTGCAGTCGACGTGTGTGTGTGTGTGTGTGTGGACGATGCATACAATGTGTCTGTAAGTCCTGAACACACACACACACACACACAAACACACACGTCTTCTGGAGTGGATGACAGTGACGCGATTTACGGGACTTTGAGTTTGGGTGAAATAAAATAGACTGTTATTTACCTTCTCCTGGGTGAGGTGTTGATGTGAAACTGGGGGAGAGAGAGAGAGAGAGAGAGAGAGAGATTATATCAGCGGGAGGGGAGAGGCGGCAGCAGGAACAGGACGGTACAGAGAAGGATTAAAGAGAATGAATAAAAAAGAGTGAGAGGGGGAGCAAGTGGTGAGAGGGGGGGGGGGGACACATAGGAGGAAAGTAGAACAAAGAGAAAGAGAAGAACAGTTGTGATGCTCTCTCTCTCTCTCTCTCTCTCTCTCTCTCTCTCTCTCTCTCTCTCACACACACATTAATTGGAGGGTGTGTGGGGTGCCAGCTATTTATACAAGTACATTCATTAAGATCCACAGTCGACCGCACCTCGCCTGCCTTACCTCGCCTCCCGCTGCTCGCCTCCCACAGCTCGCCTCCCACACCTAGTCATCCATCCCTCACCCCCCCAACCCTCGCCCTCCACCCCTCGCCCTCAGACTCGCCCTCCACCCCTCGCCCTCCACCCCTCGCCCTCAGACCCTCCACCCCTCACCCTCCACCCCTCGCCCTCCACCCCTCGCCCTCAGACCCTCGCCCTCCACACCTCGCCCTCCACACCTCGCCCTCCACCCCTCGCCCTCCATCCCTCGCCCCCCAATCCTCGCCCTCCATCCCTCGCCCTCCACCCCTCGCCCTCCACCCGTCGCCTCCCACCCCTCGTCCTCCACCCCTCCCCTGCCACCCCTCCCCTGCCACCCCTCGCCCTCAGACCCTCGCCCTCCACCCCTCGCCCTCCACCCCTCACCCTCAGACCCTCACCCTCAGACCCTCACCCTCAGACCCTCGCCCTCTACCCCTCGCCCTCCACCCCTCGCCCTCAGACCCTCGCCCTCCACCCCTCGCCCTCAGACCCTCACCCTCCACCTCTCACCCTCCACCCCTCGCCCTCAGACCCTCACCCTCCACCCCTCGCCCTCCACACCTCGCCCTCCACCCCTCGCCCTCCACCCCTCGCCCCCCAACCCTCGCCCTCCACCTCTCACCCTCTACCCCTCGCCCTCAGACCCTCACCCTCCACCCCTCGCCCACCCTCGCCCTCCACCCCTCGCCCTCAGACCCTCGCCCTCCACCCCTCGCCCTCAGACCCTCGCCCTCCACCCCTCACCCTCCACCCCTCGCCCTCCACCCCTCGCCCTCCACACCTCGCCCTCCACCCCTCGCCCTCCACACCTCGCCCTCCACCCCTCGCCCTCCACCCCTCGCCCTCCACCCCTCGCCCTCAGACCCTCGCCCTCCACCCCTCGCCCTCCACCCCTCGCCCTCCACCCCTCGCCCTCAGACCCTCGCCCTCCACCCCTCGCCCTCCACCCCTCGCCCTCCACCCTCCACTAACTGTCGTCACGGTACATATCAAAGGTCAAAACAATATTTCACTTATTCAAAATATCTGAACTTTATATTGTGTGGTCGTCCGTCCATACGTGCGTCATTCCGTCTCTACCTGCGTCAGTCCGTACATACGCGCGTCATTCCGTCTCTACCTGCGTCAGTCCGTCTCTACCTACGCCAGTCCGTCCATACGTGCGTCATTCCGTCTCTCCCTGCGTCAGTCCGTCCATACGCACGTCATTCCGTCTCTACCTGCGTCAGTCCGTCCATCCGTGCGTCAGTCCGTCCACACAATATGTACTTTTCATTCCATAACTCAAGAAAAATTCGGTGGATTGAGATGTCAACTTAGTCCACAACCTAAGATAATAGTTGTAGTTGTGGTTGGTGATGGTGGTTGGTGATGGTGGTAGTATTGTAATGAGTTATGGTGATGGTTGTAGTGTTCGAGATAGTGCTGGTTGTAATGAGGGGGGGGGGTAGTGGTGATAGTTAGGGGGGTAAATGATGTTAGCGATAGTTGTGGTGGTAATTGTGGTGATAGTAGTAGTAGTAGTGGTGGTAGGGATGATGTAAAGGATGATGGTGATGATGGTGGTAATTGTGGTGATAGTAGTAGTAGTAGTAGTAGTGGTAGGGATGATGTAAATGGTGATGGTAAAGTATGGTGGTAATGGTGGTGGTTATGATGGATGTGTTGTGGTATTGGTGGTTAAGGTGTGATTGTTATTGATGATGATGATGATAATGACGGTGATAGTGAAGACGAGGAATGTGTTGATGGTTATGATGGTGGAGGTAATAATATTCTCTCTCTCTCTCTCTCTCTCTCTCTCCTCGTTCTCTCCTCATTCTCTTATTTCTCCTGTCTCCCTTCCCTCTTGTCTCCCCTCCCTCCCTCCCAATTCTTCTTTCTCTTTTCTCTCCCTCCCTCCTCTCTCATATACCTCGATCCCTTGCACATCCCCTCTTCCACCTCCTCCTCCCCTCTTCCTCCACCTCCTCCTCTTCCTCCCCTCTTCCTCCTCCACCTCCTCCTCTTCCTCTTCCTCCTCCTCCTCCTCCTTCTGGCATGTGACACGCCACTCTGAGGATCCTACGGTAAATCCCAGAAGGAATTAGTGAGTGGATGTTGGCCCCTTGTCTTAATGACCCCATGGGAGAGAGAGAGAGAGAGAGAGAGAGAGAGAGAGAGAGAGAGAGAGAGAGAGAGAGAAATTGACAGATAGACGGATGGGAACTCTGTGACTAACTGATAGACAGACGAGTACACGGAACCCTATTTCCTTAAATCGACAGACCGATGGGTAGACAGATTGAGAAAACAGACACACACACACACACACACACACACACACAACAGGAAGACACACACACTCACACACACATATATACAGACAGACAGACATGGATAGGTATGTGGATAGGAAAGACAGCCGAAAAGTGTAAACCAAACACAGACAGAAAGACAGACAGGTAAATAGAAAAATGGACACACACACACACAACAGGAAGACACACAAACACACACACACACACACACACACACACGCACACACACACACAACAGGAAGACACACACACACACACACACACACACAACAGGAAGACACACACACACACACACACACACGCGCACACACACACACACACACACACACACACACACACACACACACACGTCAAAACTCAGGTATAATCTGGGCCTAGTCAATATTCTTTTCCATTCTTCTTTTAATTATCTTTTCCTTGGTTTTCTCTCCCCCTGCTCCCCCTCCTCCCCTCCCCCTTCCCGCGGCTTTCCCTCTCCCCCTTACCAAATTAATCTCCCTCTTCCTCCCCACCTCCTCCCTCTCTTCCATCCCCTCCGTCTTCCCTACCTCCCTCCCATACCCTCCCCATTCCTTACCTTCCTTCCATCCCCTCCCCCTTCCTGTACCTCACCCCCTCCCCCTCTCCTGTACCTCACCCCTCCCCCTTCCCTGTACCTCACCCCCTCCCCCTTCCTGTACCTCACCCCCTCCCCCTTCCTGTACCTCACCCCCTCCCCCTTCCTGTACCTCACCCCCTCCCCCTTCCTGTACCTCACCCCCTCCCCTTCCTGTACCTCACCCCCTCCCCCTTCCTGTACCTCACCCCATACCCGTTCCTGTACCTCACCCCCTCCCCCTAACTGTACCTCACCCCTCCCCCTCTCCTGTACCTCACCCCCTCCCCCTCTCCTGTACCTCACCCCCTCCCCCTTCCTGTACCTCACCCCCTCCCCCTTCCTGTACCTCACCCCCTCCCCCTTCCTGTACCTCACCCCCTCCCCTTCCTGTACCTCACCCCCTCCCCCTTCCTGTACCTCACCCCCTCCCCCTCTCCTGTACCTCACACCCCTCCCCCTCTCCTGTACCTCACCCCTCCCCCTCTCCTGTACCTCACCCCCTCCCCCTTCCTGTACCTCACCCCCTCCCCCTCTCCTTCACCTCACCCCCTCCCCCTTCCTGTACCTCACCCCCTCCCCCTTCCTGTACCTCACCCCTCCCCCTTCCTGTACCTCACCCCCTCCCCTTCCTGTACCTCACCCCCTCCCCCTCTCCTGTACCTCACCCCCTCCCCCTTCCTGTACCTCACCCCCCCCCTTCCTGTACCTCACCCCTCCCCCTCTCCTGTACCTCACCCCCCTCCCCTTCCTGTACCTCACCCCCTCCCCCTTCCTGTACCTCACCCCCTCCCCTCTGTAGAAATACAATAGTAAGGAACAGGGGGCACGTCACTCCCTCTCCCCCCTCCTTCCCCCCCCCCCCCATAACTCTAAATATAACATACAGTGGAGACAAGATTGTGGTGGTGGGGGGGGGAGGTGGGGGTAGTGGGGGGGTGTTGGAGGAAGGTGATCATCCTAGCTTACCTTCACCTCATTACTGCCGACCACCTGCCCCTCACCTGGCGTTATTATAGCCTTTTTCTGCCTTTATCTTCTTGTGTTATTATTATTATTATTATTATTATTATTATTATTAGGAAGTAGGTAGAGAGGCAGCTACTAAACAGGGAGGTACTACCGCCCAGGAAACTATTGGCAGCGTAATGTGTTGTCTAATGGTAGACCCTGCTGCCATATGGCATCACGAAAATTGTGACCAAGTCCCAGGTTGCTGATCTGACTTTCTGCCTCATTTACACACAATTGTAGGGTCTCAATTGTTTCCCTTACATGAAACACAACATACATAGAGCGTTTCTCACTATTGATTTTTTTTTCATTCTTGTATTTCTCTGTATTTATTATTATTATTATTATCACAGTGTTACTATTATTATTACCACTATTATTTTATTTTACTTTTTATTATAAATTTTATTTAATATGAATTATTATTATTATAATTTTTTTTCAATTTTGCCGCAGACTTTAGCTAGTTTATTGTGCACCCCATATTCATTCTTGGAGCGGTATTCCACATTAGTTTTGTTCGCATCAACTCTGTCCTGTTCACTGAGGCCCGTGTGAGAGGGAGCCCTAGCAGCATGGTCTTTGTACCCGTAACAACAAGTCAGACATAATGGTGGTCTGACTCCAGAGATAAACGCGTGATAACTTAGGGTGAGGGCGTCTAGGGCCAACTAGACGATGAGACTGTGTGTGTCAGTGTTACCGCAAGGCTGACCCACTGTGACAGCCCTCCCTCCCACAGTGTTAAGGGAGCCGTTAGTGTAGGTGGTCGGTGTAAGGTTATTAACAGTGTGTGTGTGTCCAAGAGCTCTCACGTAAGGGGTGGGTGGTTGTGGTGGTGATTGATTTTTTATTTTGCCGCTTGCAGCGGTTACTTTATTGTGCACCCCACACTCATCCTGTGAGCGGTAGCGCAAAAGGATTACAGAGTAGGGTTTACAAAGGGTCATAATAATTAACCCCCGTTGTCAGGATATTATGGCACTGAATGTTACACAGTATTTCATTTACATTATTTGTTTAGTTCTATACATAAAGGGTAACTTATTCACAAATGCGTGAGAACAGGCGTGTGAGGCAGTATGTCTGGCCTCACACTTTGTTATTCACATTTACGTGGGAGGTATTCAAGCACATTGCGTATTTGGTTCTGTACATGAGAACTGACATAGATACTAAGTGCAAAAAAGTGGATACAATCTTAATATGTCGGCTATCTTGCCATTAGAGATGAAGTGTTGCGCCATTTCACACACAGTGTGCTTGGACCTGTCCCTAAAAGGTTCTATCTTCACACAGTCGAGGACGTAGTGTTCAAGTGTGTGGTGGTAGTAAGGGGTGGGTGGTTGTGGTGGTAGTAGGGGGTGGGTGGTTGTGGTGGTAGTAGGGGTGGTTGTGGTGGTAGTAGGGGTGGTTGTGGTGGTAGTAGGGGTGGGTGGTTGTGGTGGTAGTGGGGGTGGTTGTGGTGGTGGTAGTAAGGGGTGGGTGGTTGTGGTGGTAGTAAGGGGTGGTTGTGGTGGTAGTAGGGGGTGGGTGGTTGTGGTGGTTGTAGGGGGTGGGTGGTTGTGGTGGTGGTAGGGGGTGGTTGTGGTGGTAGTAAGGGGTGGTTGTGGTGGTAGTAAGGGGTGGTTGTGGTGGTGGTAGGGGGTGGTTGTGGTGGTAGTAAGGGGTGGTTGTGGTGGTAGTAAGGGGTGGTTGTGGTGGTGGTAGTAAGGGGTGGGTGGTTGTGGTGGTTGTAGGGGGTGGTTGTGGTGGTAGTAGGGGGTGGGTGGTTGTGGTGGTGGTAGTAGGGGATGGGTGGTTGTGGTGGTAGTAGGGGGTGGTTGTGGTGGTTGTAGGGGGTGGTTGTGGTGGTAGTATGGGGTGGGTGGTTGTGGTGGTAGTAGGGGGTGGGTGGTTGTGGTGGTAGTAGGGGGTGGGTGGTTGTGGTGGTAGTAGGGGGTGGTTGTGGTGGTTGTAGGGGGTGGTTGTGGTGGTTGTAGGGGGTGGTTGTTTGTGGTGGTTGTAGGGGGTGGTTGTGGTGGTTGTAGGGGGTGGTTGTGGTGGTTGTAGGGGGTGGTTGTGGTGGTTGTAGGGGGTGGTTGTGGTGTTGGTAGTATTTACTCTCCCTCACACTCTCCCTCACTCTCCCTCACACTCTCCCTCACCCTCCCTCACACACTCCCTCACTCTCCCTCACACTCTCCCTTACTCTCCCTCACACTCTCCCTCACACTCTCCCTCACACTCTCCCTCACTCTCCCTCACACTCTCCCTCACTCTCCCTCACTCCCTCACACTCTCCCTCACTCTCCCTCACACTCTCCCTCACTCTCCCTCACACTCTCCCTCACTCTCCCTCACACTCTCCCTCACTCTCCCTCACTCTCCCACACTCTCCCTCACACTCTCCCTCACTCTCCCTTACTCTCCCTCACACTCTCCCTCACACTCTCCCTCACTCTCCCTTACTCTCCCTCACACTCTCCCTCACTCTCCCACACTCTCCCTCACTCTCCCTCACACTCTCCCTCACTCTTACCCTTAAGGCTCCATCACTGCTCTTACTCAGCCAATCAGAGACCCTCACCCTTCTCTCATCCTCTCCCTTAATTGTACTCTTGTCTCTCTCCCTACATCCTCCTTCTCCTCCTCTCCTCCTTTGTTTACTCTTCTGTTTTCTATCTTCCCTATGTCTTCTTTTATTTCCTCTTGTAGTTGAATATTTAGGAAGTGTTGAGAGTGAATATATAATATTTGAGGCGAAGAATGAGGAAAGTGATGGTTGATGGAGAGAAAGGGAGGAGTGGGTTGAGGTTGAGAGGGGAGAATGAGGAGGAGTGAAGAAAAGAGTATGAGTGAAGAAAGAAGAAGAAGAAAGAAGAAGAGGAAGAAAAATAAGGAAAAGAGAGAAGGAGTAAGAAGACAGAAAGGTAATAATAAAGGAAGAAGTATAAGAGAATGCAAACAAGGACATGTAAGAGGAGGATGAAGAAGAAGAAAGAATGAAGCAAAGAAGAATAAGAAGAAGTAGTAGGCTAAGACCAGCAGAAGAAGAGAGAAACAAGAAGTGACGATTCATCAGGGGATGACTAGCCTCCTCCATTTATAAAATCCAGACGTAAGACTCATAGATATCCTCACCTCCGTACTCAGACTCCAGCATCGAGCACACTAATACTCCTACTCTCTCCAAGTCCTCCAGCTAATCATCCCTACCTCCTCCTTTCCTCTATCCTCCTCTAAGACTCACTCCTTCACTCCTCCTCCTCCTCCTCCTCCTCCCCCTCCTTCCTCTTCCTCTTCCTGCTCCTCCTCCTCCCTCTTCCTCCTCCTCCTCCTCCTCCTCCTCCTCCTCTTCTTCCTCCTCCTCCTCCTGCTCCTCCTCCTCCTCCTCTTCTTCCTCCTCCTCCTCCCTGGTGACAACAGTTGGGATCCACCGACAGTTGCTTAATTAATCCTTGGCCAGGCGGACCGAATGACTCCCTGCTGTTACTGCTGTGTTAGTGCTGTGTTTGTGATGCTGTTACTGCTGTGTTAGTGCTGTGTTTGTGATGCTGTTACTGCTGTGGTTGTGCTGTGTTTGTGATGCTGTTACTGATGTGTTTGTGATGCTGTTACTGCTGTGGTTGTGCTGTGTTTGTGATGCTGTTACTGCTGTGGTTGTGTTGTGTTTGTGATGCTGTTACTGATGTGTTTGTGATGCTGTTACTGCTGTGGTTGTGCTGTGTTTGTGATGCTGTTACTGCTGTGGTTGTGCTGTGTTTGTGATGCTGTTACTGCTGTGGTTGTGCTGTGTTTGTGATGCTGTTACTGCTGTGTTAGTGCTGTGTTTGTGATGCTGTTACTGCTGTGGTTGTGCTGTGTTTGTGATGCTGTTACTGATGTGTTTGTGATGCTGTTACTGCTGTGGTTGTGCTGTGTTTGTGATGCTGTTACTGCTGTGGTTGTGCTGTGTTTGTGATGCTGTTACTGATGTGTTTGTGATGCTGTTACTGCTGTGGTTGTGCTGTGTTTGTGATGCTGTTACTGCTGTGGTTGTGCTGTGTTTGTGATGCTGTTACTGCTGTGGTTGTGCTGTGTTTGTGATGCTGTTACTGCTGTGTTAGTGCTGTGTTTGTGATACTGTTACTGCTGTGTTAGTGCTGTGTTTGTGATGCTGTTACTGCTGTGTTAGTGCTGTGTTTGTGATGCTGTTACTGCTGTGTTAGTGCTGTGTTTGTGATGCTGTTACTGCTGTGCTTGTGATGCTGTTACTGATGTGTTTGTGATGCTGTTACTGCTGTAGTTGTGCTGTGTTTGTGATGCTGTTACTGCTGTGTTACTGCTGTGTTTGTGATGCTGTTACTGATGTGTTTGTGATGCTGTTACTGCTGTAGTTGTGATGTGTTTGTGATGCTGTTACTGCTGTAGTTGTGCTGTGTTTGTGATGCTGTTACTGCTGTAGTTGTGCTGTGTTTGTGATACTGTTACTGCTGTGTTACTGCTGTGTTTGTGATGCTGTTACTGATGTATTTGTGATGCTGTTACTGCTGTAGTTGTGATGTGTTTGTGATGCTGTTGCTGCTGTAGTTGTGCTGTGTTTGTGATGCTGTTACTGCTGTAGTTGTGCTGTGTTTGTGATGCTGTTACTGCTGTAGTTGTGCTGTGTTTGTGATACTGTTACTGCTGTGTTACTGCTGTGTTTGTGATGCTGTTACTGATGTGTTTGTGATGCTGTTACTGCTGTAGTTGTGATGTGTTTGTGATGCTGTTACTGCTGTAGTTGTGCTGTGTTTGTGATGCTGTTACTGCTGTAGTTGTGCTGTGTTTGTGATGCTGTTACTGCTGTAGTTGTGCTGTGTTTGTGATGCTGTTACTGCTGTAGTTGTGCTGTGTTTGTGATGCTGTTACTGCTGTAGTTGTGATGCTGTTACTGCTGCTGATAATGCTGTGTCGTTGTCTCCCCTGCTGTGTTCCCTACCCTTGCTGTTATTGCTGCACCACTGCTGTTAAACTTAAAGACTCACGCTGTTACCATTACTGTGGATACTTGTCATCGAAATTAACTCTCTCTCTCTCTCTCTCTCTCCTTCGTTACTCCTTCTTCCTCTCCCTACTTTCTCTCTCTCTCTCTCTCTCTCTCTCTCTCTCTCTCTCTCTCTCTCTCTCTCTCTCTCTCTCTCCTTCGTTACTCCTTCTTCCTCTCCCTACTTTCGCTTTTCTCTCTCTCTCTCTCTCTCTCTCTCTCTCTCTCTCTCTCTCTCTCCTTCGTTACTCCTTCTTCCTCTCCCTACTTTCGCTTTTCTCTCTCTCTCTCTTTTATTCCTGTTTCTGGTCTCCCCTTTCTGGTTTAATTATTCTCTACCCTCTTTCTATCCCTTTCTCTCTCGTCTCCATTTATTCTCTTCTTCCCTTGTCTCTACTAACCCTTATTTGCTGACAGAACGGAGGAAGAGGGTAAGGAAAGAGAGAGAGAGAGAGAGAGAGAGAGAGAGAGAGAGAGATATTGTGTGTGTGTGTGTGTGTGTGCTCTGTATGGCTAAGTGTGTGTGTGTGTGCTCTGTATGGCTAAGTGTGTGTGTGTGTGTGTGTATGTGTGTGTGTGTGTGTGTGTGTGTGTGTTTGTGTGTGTGTGTGTTTGTGTGTGTGTGTGCGCCAAAGATGCGGGAGGAAAGAGAACACCCCCTGTGATTGGTCAATAGCCGATGACGTCACTGCCTAGGAAAACAAGGCTAATCCTCTCTGTCACTCCCCTGATCCTGTCACTTTCCTCCCTCTGTCACTTCCTCCCCTCCCTCTTCCTTCCCTTCCTCCTTCCCCCTATTACCCCTTTCTTTCACCCATTGCCCATTCCTTCCCTCTTATCTGTCTACCTGTCTACCTGTATGTTCTGTCACCTGTATTGGACAGCAGGTGGAGGTGGATATAGCAGGTGATGAGACCAGGGCCTGAGACACTCTGCTATTACCACCACTACTACCACGACTACCACCACCACCACTGCTACCACGACTACCACTACTACCACCACCACCACCACTGCTACCACCACCATTACTACCACTACTACCACCACCACGCTACTACCACCACCACTGCTACCACCACCACCACTGCTACCACCACCAACACTGCTACCACCACCACCACTGCTACCACCACCAACACTACTACCACCACCAACACTACTACCATCACCAACACTACTACCACTACCAACACTACTACCATCACCAACACTACTACCACCACCAACACTACTACCACCACCAACACTACTACCATCACCAACACTACTACCATCACCAACACTACTACCATCACCAACACTACTACCATCACCAACACTACTACCATCACCAACACTACTACCATCACCAGCACTACTACCATCACCAACACTACTATCATCACCGACACTACTACCATCACCAACACTACTACCATCACCAACACTACTACCATCACCAACACTACTACCATCACCAACACTACTATCATGACCAACACTACTACCATCACCAACACTACTACCATCACCAACACTACTACCATCACCAACACTACTACCATCACCAACACTACTACCATCACCAACACTACTACCACCACCAACACTACTACCACCACCAACACTACTACCACCACCAACACTACTACCACCACCAACACTACTACCATCACCAACACTACTCCCATCACCAACACTACTACCATCACCAACACTACTACTACTACCACCACCCTACTACCACCACCACCACCACTACCATTACTACCACTACTACCACCCTACCACCACCACGCTACTACCACTATATCGCCCTGGGGTTATTTCTCGCTGTAGGGAAAGTTTCTCCGCGATTAGAAACTTATGCACTGTGGAAACGTTTTTATCTACAAGAATTTTTTTTTTAAATTCTATTTGTGAAATTTTTTTTATTATTATTATTTGCGTTGGGGAACTTTTTTTATAATACAGTACACGATGGGGAACTTTTTTTAATACAGTACACGATGGGGAACTTTTTATAATACAGTACACGATGGGAAACTTTTTTATAATACAGTACACGATGAGAAACTTTTTTATAATACAGTACACGATGGGAAACTTTTTATAATACAGTACACGGGGGGAACTTTTTCCTCTTATTTACGTTGAGAAAATTTTTTTGCGATGAGAATTTTTTTCATACCTAAGAAAAGTTTTTAAAGCTGATTTTAGTTTATGTCGTTGAAACTACGTTGATAAATTCTCGGCCCCTGACTAGAGGTTTGGAGCAGTGATGAACGTGTGTTTGTCGGTGAGAAACATTTCCCCTTCACTTACCTGCAATGAAACTCTTGTTAGTGTCATTCATCTTTATTATACATACACTAGGATCTCTCTCTCTCTCTCTCTCTCTCTCTCTCTCTCTCTCTCTCTCTCTCTCTCTTCATGTGTTTTTGCGGTATTTTATGTGTAAAAAGACACGGGAAAAATTTATCACTGGTTTGTTTTTTTTCCCACGTAACAAAAAAAAAAAGAGGAAGAGTTTTTTCCCACAAAAAAATCCACTAAGAGAAAGACGGATTTTTTCCCCGTAACAAAAAAAGCAGAGTGGGTCGTTTTCTCCCCCTTGTTATTTTGTATACGAGAAAACTTTTTAAAATCCTCCTCACAAACTGACAATTGTATAAGTCTCTCTATCTCTCTCTACGTCTCTCTATCTCTCTCTACGTCTCTCTATCTCTCTCTATCTCTCTACGTCTCTTATCTCTCTACGTCTCTTATCTCTCTACGTCTCAATCTCTCTCTACGTCTCTTTATCTCTCTCTACGTCTCTCTATCTCTCTCTACGTCTCTTATCTCTCTACGTCTCTTATCTCTCTCTACGTCTCAATCTCTCTCTGCGTCTCTTTATCTCTCTCTACGTCTCTATCTCTCTCTACGTCTCTCTATCTCTCTCTACGTCTCTCTATCTCTCTCTTCTATCTCTCTCTACGTCTCTCTATCTCTCTCTACGTCTCTCTATCTCTCTCTACGTCTCTCTATCTCTCTCTACGTCTCTCTATCTCTCTCTACGTCTCTCTCTCTCTCTCTCTCTCTCTCTCTCTCTACGTCTCTCTATCTCTCTCTATCTCTCTACGTCTCTTATCTCTCTACGTCTCTTTATCTCTCTCTACGTCTCTCTATCTCTCTCTACGTCTCTATCTCTCTACGTCTCTTATCTCTCTACGTCTCTTATCTCTCTCTACGTCTCAATCTCTCTCTACGTGTCTCTATCTCTCTCTACGTCTCTCTCTCTCTCTACGTCTCTTTATCTCTCTCTACGTCTCTCTCTCTCTCTACGTCTCTCTATCTCTCTCTACGTCTCTATCTCTCTACGTCTCTTATCTCTCTACGTCTCTTATCTCTCTCTACGTCTCAATCTCTCTCTACGTGTCTCTATCTCTCTCTACGTCTCTCTATCTCTCTCTTGTCTCTCTATCTCTCTCTACGTCTCTCTATCTCTCTCTATGTCTATCTCTCTCTACGTCTCTCTATCTCTCTCTACGTCTCTCAATCTCTCTCTACGTCTCTCTCTCTCTCTACGTCTCTCTATCTCTCTCTACGTCTCTCTATCTCTCTCTACGTCTATCTATCTCTCTCTACGTCTATCTCTCTCTCTCTATCTCTCTCTACGTCTCTCTATTTCTCTCTACGTCACTCTATCTCTCTACGTCTCTTTATCTCTCTCTACGTCTCTCAATCTCTCTCTACGTCTCTCTCTCTCTCTCTACGTCTCTCTATCTCTCTCTACGTCTCTCTATCTCTCTCTACGTCTCTCTATCTCTCTCTACGTCTCTCTATCTCTCTCTACGTCTCTCTATCTCTCTCTACGTCTCTCTATCTCTCTCTACGTCTCTCTATCTCTCTCTATCTCTCTCTACGTCTCTCTATCTCTCTACGTCTCTCTATCTCTCTCTATCTCTCTCTCTGTCTCTATCTCTCTACGTCTCTCTATCTCTCTCTACGTCTATCTATCTCTCTCTACGTCTCTCTATCTCTCTCTACGTCTCTCTCTCTCTCTCTACGTCTCTCTATCTCTCTCTACGTCTCTCTATCTCTCTCTACGTCACTATCTCTCTCTACGTCTCTCTATCTCTCTCTTCGTCTCTCTATCTCTCTCTACGTCTCTCTATCTCTCTCTTCGTCTCTCTATCTCTCTCTACGTCTATCTATCTCTCTCTACGTCTCTCTATCTCTCTCTACGTCTCTCTCTCTTTACGTCTCTCTATCTCTCTCTACGTCTCTCTATCTCTCTCTACGTCTATCTATCTCTCTCTACGTCTATCTATCTCTTTCTACGTCTCTCTATCTCTCTCTACGTCTATCTATCTCTCTCTGCTTCTCTCTATCTCTCTCTACGTCTCTCTATCTCTCTCTACGTCTCTCTATCTCTCTCTGCGTCTCTATCTCTCTCTACGTCTCTCTATCTCTCTCTACGTCTCTCTATCTCTCTCTACGTCTCTCTATTTCTCTCTAGTCTCTCTACGTCTCTCTATCTCTCTCTACGTCTCTCTATCTCTCTACGTCTCTCTATCTCTCTCTACGTCTATCTCTCTCTCTCTACGTCTCTCTATCTCTCTCTACGTCTCTCTATCTCTCTCTACGTCTCTCTCTCTCTACGTCTCTCTCTCTCTACGTCTCTCTATCTCTCTCTACGTCTCTCTATCTCTCTCTCTCTCTTCTCTCTATCTCTCTCTACGTCTCTCTATCTCTCTCTATCTCTCTCTACGTCTCTCTCTCTCTCTACGTCTCTCTATCTCTCTCTACGTCTCTCTGTCTCTCTCTACGTCTCTCTGTCTCTCTCTACGTCTCTCTATCTCTCTCTCTATCTCTCTACGTCTCTCTATCTCTCTCTACGTCTATCTATCTCTCTCTGCTTCTCTCTATCTCTCTCTGCGTCTCTCTATCTCTCTACGTCTCTATCTCTCTCTACGTCTCTCTATCTCTCTCTACGTCTCTCTATCTCTCTACGTCTCTCTATCTCTCTACGTCTTTCTATCTCTCTCTACGTCTCTCTATCTCTCTCTACGTCTCTCTATCTCTCTCTACGTCTCTGTATCTCTCTCTACGTCTCTATATCTCTCTCTACGTCTCTCTATCTCTCTCTACGTCTCTCTATCTCTCTCTACGTCTCTCTATCTCTCTCTATCTCTCTCTACGTCTCTATATCTCTCTCTACGTCTCTCTATCTCTCTCTACATCTCTCTATTTCTCTCTATCTGTCTCTGTCTCTCTCTACGTCTCTATCTCTCTCTACATCTCTCTATTTCTCTCTAGTCTCTCTAGTCTCTCTATCTGTCTCTATCTCTCTCTACGTCTCTATCTCTCTCTACGTCTCTATCTCTCTCTACGTCTCTATCTCTCTCTACATCTCTCTATTTCTCTCTGGTCTCTCTATCTCTCTCTACGTCTCTATCTCTCTCTACGTCTCTCTATCTCTCTCTACGTCTCTATCTCTCTCTACGTCTCTCTATCTCTCTCTACGTCTCTGTATCTCTCTCTACGTCTCTCTATCTCTCTCTACGTCTCTCTATCTCTCTCTACGTCTCTCTATCTCTCTCTACGTCTCTCTATCTCTCTCTACGTCTCTCTATCTCTCTCTACGTCTCTCTATCTCTCTCTACGTCTCTATATCTCTCTCTACGTCTCTATATCTCTCTCTACGTCTCTCTATCTCTCTCTACATCTCTCTATTTCTCTCTATCTGTCTCTGTCTCTCTCTACGTCTCTATCTCTCTCTATTTCTCTCTAGTCTCTCTAGTCTCTCTATCTGTCTCTGTCTCTCTCTACGTCTCTATCTCTCTCTACGTCTCTATCTCTCTCTACGTCTCTATCTCTCTCTACGTCTCTATCTCTCTCTACATCTCTCTATTTCTCTCTGGTCTCTCTATCTCTCTCTACGTCTCTATCTCTCTACGTCTCTCTATCTCTCTCTACGTCTCTATATCTCTCTACGTCTCTCTATCTCTCTCTACATCTCTATCTCTCTCTACGTCTCAATCTCTCTCTACGTCTCTTTATCTCTCTCTACATCTCTATCTCTCTCTACGTCTCTATCTCTCTCTACGTCTCTATCTCTCTCTACGTCTCTATCTCTCTCTACGTCTCTCAATCTCTCTCTACGTCTCTCTGTTGAAAAGTTCCGGGGAGATAATGTTCTCTCTGGGGCAGTGAGCGGCAGTCAGGGATTACATGAGGATTTTGATGCAGGGAATAGGGTAGGGATTACTGTGGGAAGTATTTATTTAGGTTTGGCAATACATGGGGATTTTATTGCAGGGGTGAGAGTAGGGATTATTTTAGGATTTCTTATTGGATTACAGGAGGATTTGGAGGCAAGGGTAAGGATTAGTGTGGGATTTTGATACAGGGTATAGAGTAGGAAATGTATGGGGATTTTTTTAATGGATTACTTGGGGATTTTGATGCAGGGCGTGTAGGGATTACTGCTGTGAGTAAGAGACGTATACATTTGTAAATGTCGGGGTTGTATTTCCAAATATAAATTGGTAGTTTTCCGTAATTGAAATTCTCTTTACATAGAACAAACACGTAAGTACATTTGAGATAGTTTTAACTGTATATCCTAAAATAATGGCTATTTTTTTTAACAAAACTTTTAATTTCGTACAATACAAAGAGAAATTAAATCAAGATAATTTTCTCCATATAAACTAAAAGAATGACTAACTTTTTTATACATGTTTCTTTTTATTTCGTAAAACACTGAACAAAATTAATTTAATACAGCCTTTGTTCTGTATTTTGTAGTGGAATGCCATTTTTTTCGTTATTTAAACTTTTAATTGCTTAAAACACACCGAAAAATGACTTTAATTAAGTTTTACTCTACATTTTCTGAAAAAAAAAAAAACTGGCGGTGTTTACATCCAGTCTGACAGGAAATGTTCCGTGTAAACACTTGGTGAGGATAACAATATACCGGCGGCCCGGGGCGGGGCTCCTCCACCTCAGTGTAACTTGGACCATATTGGGGGAGACACAGACGACTGTTTCACGATGTTACGAAACTCAACCAAACTTTATTACACAACTTCTCCCAACTTACGCAATACACACGACTTTACGTGACTTCCGCTGCTCATCCGGCCAGATGCATCAGCGTCCGAATTCGCAAAAGTTTCTACGTTAAACTCTCCTCCCCTCTCAAGATGGTGATGTTAGACTTCAATGCCCCAGGTGGACTTCATTAATATACAGGTACGCATCATGATGTGACTACTCATCTACCCAGTTGTATCTCCGTCCGGATTCTCAAAGGTTCGTAAGTTAATTTCTCTATTAACCCCTTAACTGGAAATATGAGAATGGATTTACGAACTTAAGTTATGTCGTTCAAGATGGCGGCTAAATTATTGTTAGAAATCTTATTAAAAAACTCATCAGCGACACAATACGTCTTATTTGATGGTAAATATCAGTGTTCGAGTTTTGATTATCTGAAACGTGTACCGTAAATGTCCGTATTCTCCGGCGACCATTTCTCCAATATGGCGTCAGAGTTACCCAGAGACTGTACTGTAGTGGTTAGATGAACTCTCTTTATTGCATTTAAGAGGAGAAAAATATTTACGTATAAAGTTCAAGGATCCGACTCCCTTTACCGTAAGTGTTCGAATCACGGTCATATGTATTCAAATCCTGTGCCGTAAGGATTCGAACTCTGTGCTATAAGTTGAACTCTGTGTGCCCTCCCTCCCTCCTTCCTTCCTTCCTTCCCTCCCTCTGGTCCCACAACTTTCCCCATCTCCTCCGTGATTCTCCCAAGATTGTTAGACTCTGTTGCTGTTGCCTTACATACATTGTTTTTCGTCTCCCTGACCCGCTGCTTCCCTACCCTGGATCACCTGAAGATTAGCCCCTCTAGCTTATTTCACCTTAAGATTAACCACCCTTACGCTAACCTAACCTCAACCTAACCTAACCTAACCTCAACCTAACCTAACCTTAACCTAACCCCCTCAGGTAGTGTTAGGGAGTTTAATCATTGGGTGAAATAAGCTGGAGGGGCTAAGCTTCAGGTGATCCCCCACAGGCTCCTCCGTCGCTTAATTGAGATCGAAGGGCGTGGACCTCTTCCCCCCCCCCTTCTGTACGTCCATCCTTCCTCGCTATAGCCGGGTTATATTGAGAAGAAATCCAGGTTGTCTTTCTTCCGTACAGTGATTCGCTCTTCTGGTCGTCTTGGTTGGTGTCCGATAATCGATAGTTTTCTTCCTTATTATAGAGAGGACTGGGGCCATGTTTGTCTCTGTGTGTTGTTGTCCAGCGAGAGGGAGAAGGGAGGGGAGGGAGGAGGTGAAGATGGTGGGAGGGAAGGAGGTAAAGATGGTGGGAGGGAAGGAGGGAAAGATGGTGGGAGGGAAGGAGGGAAGGAAGGAAAGATGGTGGGAGGGAAGGAGGGAAGGAAGGAAAGATGGTGGGAGGGAAGGAGGGAAAGATGGTGGGAGGGAAGGAGGTAAAGATGGTGGGAGGGAAGGAGGTAAAGATGGTGGGAGGGAAGGAGGGAAAGATAGTGGGAGGGAAGGAGGGAAAGATGGTGGGAGGGAAGGAGGTGAAGATGGTGGGAGGGAAGGAGGGAAAGATGGTGGGAGGGAGAGGGAAAGATGGTGGGAGGGAGAGGGAAAGATGGTGGGAGGGAGAGGGAAAGATGGTGGGAGGGAAGGAGGGAAAGATGGTGGGAGAGAAGGAGGTAAAGATGGTGGGAGGGAAGGAAGGAAAGATGGTGGGAGGGAAGGAGGTGAAGATGGTGGGAGGGAAGGAGGTGAAGATGGTGGGAGGGAAGGAGGGAAAGATGGTGGGAGGGAAGGAGGTAAAGATGGTGGGAGGGAAGGAGGTAAAGATGGTGGGAGGGAAGGAGGGAAAGATGGTGGGAGGGAAGGAGGGAAAGATGGTGGGAGGGAATGAGGGAAAGATGGTGGGAGGGAAGGAGGGAAAGATGGTGGGAGGGAAGGAGGGAAAGATGGTGGGAGGGAAGGAGGGAAAGATGGTGGGAGGGAAGGAGGGAAAGATGGTGGGAGGGAAGGAGGTAAAGATGGTGGGAGGGAAGGAGGTAAAGATGGTGGGAGGGAGAGAGGTAAGGATGGTGGGAGGGAAGGAGGGAAAGATGGTGGGAGGGAAGGAGGTGAAGATGGTGGGAGGGAAGGAGGTAAAGATGGTGGGAGGGAAGGAGGGAAAGATGGTGGGAGGGAAGGAGAGGGGGGGCGGGTGTTTACTGTACCATGCTTTCGTCTTTTAGGCAGCTGGGATCATGTGAGAGAGAGAGAGAGAGAGAGACTGAATTTGTTATAGTTGTTGTTATTGTTGGCGTCACAATCGTTGTTGATCCCGTTATTGTTATTACTACTGTTATTACCTTCGTGTGTCACTGTTATCACTGGCGTTGTTGTTGTTCTCGGTAATGGAGGAGAGACGAGGAAGAGAAGAAGGAAGAACATTAGAATAAAAATAAATAAAGGATTTACATAAAGACTCCAACCATTATAAAACACACACGCACACACACACACACACACACACGTAGGTCTGCCAATCTCGACCACCAGCTGGTAATCTTCACCAATTTTGGACACAGCCTCCAGGGAAAGATGGAATCACCTCCCTCACATTCCCTTCCTCCCTCCCTCCCTCTCTCACCGGTCCTCCCTTCCCTTCCTCCTTCGTCCTGACCCACTACCCTCACTTACCCCTTCCTGATCCACCACACCTAACCTCCCATCCCCTTCCATCCACGCCCTGGCTCTCCTCCACCTCCCCTCCATCCCCCACCCTGCTCCTCCACCACCACCACTTATGATAACTAATTATGGGAGCGAGATTATGTACCCTAAAGATATCCTGGTATCGATAAGTGACACCTAACACCTGACACACCCTGTAAGATAACTAATAATTAGAGCGGAGATGTGTACAGGTAAGTAGATGATCTCGTTAATGATAGCAGCGAGGTAAACAGGCCCCGGGCGTGGATTCTCACAGGCAGTATTTTCCCTAAAACCTGGAGATGTGAGAACTAAATTAACTGGCTCACTTTACCTACCGTGTTAAAAAATGGATTCTCAGAATATCTTAAGTTAATTTTTTCTCCGAGAACTGGGGATTTGACGGAGCATCAGACTGGTTCATTTAAGTTACCACATAAAAGTGGATTATGTTAGATCACACAACCTGCATTAGGACGTGTTAAAGTGGAGGAACGACTCACAAGACAGTAGACAGAGGAACGTGGTGCAGAATTGACACTGACGCACACAAAGCTTGGTGCCGAAGACGTGAACTAGTGTGTTGTAGACATGAACGACTCAAAAGACTCACAAGAACGTTTTTCAGACGTGTAGGACGCAACACTCGCCAGGTGACGTACAGTAAGGCCACCGCGGTTTGTGTCATCCAATACTCGTGAAGGGTTCATTGAGGTGCTGAAATAAGGATCCAATATCCTTTACTGCTTCATCTTGTTAACAAAAGATAAAGAAACCAGTGTGTGTGGAGAGAGAGAGAGAGAGAGAGAGAGAGAGTCAGCTCAGTCCGTCAGACCATCAGTCATTTTATTTTGCTGATGCAGTAGATCGATGAGCGTATCCTTAAAGCATCGTAAGTGTTCTTTCATCTTTACAGTTGTTAATAATAAAACGGATCGTGGTATGGGGCAGTCTTGGTACAAATTAAGCGCCATTTTGGTAGTTTAGTTGTTTCACAGTTTGAGTCATTATATATATTTACCCCATATGAGATGTGTCCCTTAGTAGAAGCAACAATTATGAGGTAGGACTTGGCTAAAATTAATTTATCGTTATGTTTGGATGGGATAGGTTAGGGTTGTCTATGCTTAAGCAAGATTAGCTTTAGTTGGTTATTGTTTCCAGGTATGGGAATTAGCAAGTCTCTCTTTCCCTCCCGTACTACCTCCTTTCCCGTCCCTTCCCTCCTTCCCCCTCCCTCCCCACTTCCCTTACTTAGTCACAGGAGGGAGGACAAGACAAGACACTCGCTCCCACAATAATGGCGGCATCCGGGTAAGATATAGTCCCCGCGCGTTCACCTCCACAGGGGAGAAATAAAGAGAATAATTCGCCCTCCTTCCTCCCCCACCCACGCCGGCTGTGCCATATATCCCCATCACACGTATTTACCTTCCCAATACACTCACCCAGCATCCACTCCCAACCACTGTGTTCGATACCTCGCCATCTTGTCCTAGAGAAAAACCTCACCCTCTTAATATTTGTCTACCACTTCTTCGTTAACCACCGCTGGATTTATGAGGTGAAGTGTATGTAATTTTCTAAGCGTTTTCTCTTGTATTTTTGGTTATCTGAGTTGGAAATGTTGTTTTATGAGGATCTGAGAACAAGGAGAGAGGGTTCGGAGGAGTGAGTCACGCGAGCAAGAGGTTCGGAAGGAGGGGGGGAGGGTAGGAAATTTGGGCTGGAATCTAATACAGGGGGAGGAAGGACCAGCACTCCACCAATCACAGGCCGGAAGACAGCTGGTGGCGGGGAAGTTCTCCTTGGCTCGCCGACTGTGTTAATGAACCACAAATGTGTACGTATTGCTTACTCTTGATCCTTCGTGGAATATCCGCCAAAAATAATACCTAAATTACTACTTACTTCTATTAATTTTAATGGTATTTTAGGAACTGTACTAATACACTAGATAGTTTGTTTATTATTCACATGAAATATATCCTGTGAAGATTAACCCAAAGTTTAATTTACTTTTTATAGATGATGGATGAAATATATTTAATATTATTTACCAAAAGAGAAAAAAAAAATTATCTTCACCTCGAGTTAATGGTGAATAAAGTGAATTATATAGCGGTGAATTATGTAGCAGTGAATTATGTAGCAGTGAATTATTATGTGGCAGTGAATTATTATGTAGCAGTGAATAATTATGTGGCAGTGAATTATTGTGGCAGTGAATTATTATGTAGCAGTGAATTATGTAGCGGTGAATTATGTGGTAGTGAATTATGTAGCGGTAAATTAAGTAGCAGCGAATTATGTAGCGGTGAATTATATGGCGTTGAATTACGTAGCAGTGAATTTTGCAGCAGTGAATTATATAGCAGTGAATTATGTAGCAATGCATTATGTTGCAGTGAATTATGTAGCGGTGAATTATTATGTAGCGGTGAATTATGTAGCGGTGAATTATGTAGCGGTGAATTGTGTAGCGGTGAATTGTGTAGCGGTGAATTATGTAGCAGTAACCACCATAGCTCTCACGATTTAATGACTTGACATCATTTCTCACACCGCCACGGGAGAGAGGTGAAGGATGTTCTTTACTCCGTCAGTTTGTGAGTGCGTCTGTAAGTAACTTTAAGTGTGTACGTGAGTGCATTTGTAAGCTATGAGTGCATACCTGTGTTGAGTCAATAAGTAAGTTGTGTGTACATAAGTGTGTGAGTGCATCCGTAAATATGTTAAGTGTGTCCTTAAGTTGGTGAGTGTATCCGTAAACAAGTTGTGGGTGTGTCCGTAAGTAAGTTAAGTGTGTCCTTAAGTTGTGAGTGTATCCATAAGCAAGTTGTAAGTGCGTTCGCAAGTTGTGAGTGTATCTGTAAGCAATTTGTGAGTATGTCCGTGAACAAGTTGTGAGTGCGTCCGTAAGTTGTGAGTGCGTCCGTAAGCAAGTTGTGAGTGCGTCCCAACATACCGTTGCTAAACATAAGCTAAGTTTATCATTGGGTCTGAAACCTTTTAGGCCTGTTGTCCATTAGAAAGAGACCCATTAAGCGTAATGCCCATTAGTGCCAGTGCCATTAGTACCTTTGTCCATTAGTACTAGGGCCATGGGTCATTTATACTCGTGCTTATTATTATTAGTACCCATTAAAAGGAAGTGACACATTAATACTAGGACCTATTAGAAAGACGAGACGCATTAATACTAGGACCCATTAGTACTGGGACCCATTAGTACTAGGACCCATTAGTACTAGGACCCATTAGTACTAGGACCCATTAGCACTGGGACCCATTAGCACTGGGACCCATTAGTACTAGGACCCATTAATACTAAGACCCATTAGTACTAGGACCCATTAGTACTCGGACCCATTAGTACTGGGACCCAGTACTACTTGGACCCATAAGTACTAGGACCCATACGCTCTAGGACCCATTAGTACTCGGACCCATTAAGAAAGAAGAGACCCGTTAGTACTAGGACCCATACGCTCTAGGACCCATTAGTACTCGGACCCATTAAGAAAGAAGAGACCCGTTAGTACTAGGACCCATACGCTCTAGGACCCATTAAGAAAGAAGACACCCATTAGTACTAGGACCCATTAGAAAGAAGAGGGTAAATTTTTCTTGTAGCTCCTTTCACCTGTAGCAAGTTAAAAATATATTGTTCTAGTGTGTGTGTGTGTGTGCTGAGACCGAATATGACCTTCCTTTATGGCGGAAATTAGCCGGGTTTTTGCGATTTTTTTTCGTTTGACGTTTACCGAGAAAAAAAAGTGCCTAAGCGACTAACAAATACACAATAAAACACTAGAAAAACAATAACCAAACCTAACCTAACCCTACCTAACTCAACTGACTCTCACCATATTATGGAATCATCTATTTCTTACCTTATTGGCCTGGTTCTTGTTCGTCGTTGCATTCTGGGATTCTTACCCAACGCCACACATGTTGGTCTTTGCGATATTTACATTCCGTCTTGGGCCAAATATACTCTGAATTAGCAAAAACGCTTTTGATTGGCCGCGTGACGTGTACGGGTACGCATGCTCGTCATGATTTATGAAGGAGACGCGAGAAACACGCAGTGTTAGGTGAGAGGCAGACGATAATGGAAGAAAATAGAGAAAGTTTTGGACAAGCTATCTCCGTTATTATACATTTCCACTGGTAATGTAATAGATGCAAATTATCTTATAATTAGACGTCTTATTCGAATATGATAATAGATTAGTGGTAGGAATGAACGGAGCTACAAGAAAATAATACCAAGAGACCCATTATTACTAGGACCCATTAGAAAGAAGAAACCCATTAGTACTAGGACCCAGTGGCGGCTCGTGAAAAATAAAATGGAGGGACTGCAAGCCTCACACAACAGTAGGATACACAAATTTGACCTACCTCAGGTATGAGTTGTAGTTGATGTCCACGAATTCCCAGGGCATGGTAGTAGTGTTGGTGGTAGAAGGGATGGCCGAGGTGGTGATGGACCAGTATTAATTGAAAATAAAGTCGGCGTGTCTGCTCTTCGATGTAGCAAAATTGTTTATTACCATTTCATTAAAATCCTTTATTTCTGTTATCATTTTATTTTCAATGGATATCACTGCTAAAGCAGACAGTCTGTCATTCACCATGATACTGCGCAAAAAAGTTTTAATTCTCTTCAAAGTTGAAAAGCACCTTTCTGCTTCTGCCGTTGTCATTGGAGTTGTTCCTGCTTGTACTGTTCTGTTGAATGGATGAAACTGGTGTAGGTCTTCCTCTTGCTTTGATTTCAGTCTTTTCATTTAATGTCAGCGGGGAAAAGTTGATGTTTTGCAAATACTTGACTCGATTTTCCATCGTCAAAGGGTAATTAAAGAAAGCACGATTTAACCACACCGTCCACACGCAATGTAAACACGTTGTACGAGACTGAGCTGCTTCAAGTGCAGCTCATTGTCTCCAGAAGTGGTGCGGCGGCGGCGCCAATTAATAACAGACATGAATCGTACAGCATTGACAGCAACTATGAAAGTATCTTAAATTTTGGTCTGATTTTAATGAAAATTCACTTAGCAACGTATTGAAAATAATTAAATAACATATAAAATGATATATTTGTTGGTAGTGTATTATTCAGCTGTCTCTCTAAAGGAATCATACGCCTGGCAGTGAGTGTCTCGGGGGACTGTAGCTCTGCAGCCTTATGCACGAGCCGCCACTGCTAGGACCCATTAAAAAGAGACCCATTAGTACTAGGACCCATTGGAAAGAAGAGACCCATTATTACTAGGACCCATTAGAAAGAAGAGACCTAATAATATTACGATCTATTAGTACGAGAACCCATTAAAAAAGAAGACACCCATTAATAATAAGACCCATTAGGAAGAGACCCATTAGTACTAGGACCCATTAGAACCCATTTAACTAGCCACACAGCAGGAGGAAGCCACGAGGGTAGACAAAGGCGATGAGGAAGACGTATAGAGATGGAGCAGGCGTGGTTAGGTTAGGTTAACTCTTACCTGTGTGTGTGTGTGTGTGCGTGTGTGTGTGTGTGACTCTTACGGTGGCTCTGGGTGTGTGTGTGTGACTCTTACGGTGGCTCTGTGTGTGTGTGTGACTCTTACGGTGGCTCTGGGTGTGTGTGTGTGTGTGTGTGTGTGTAACTCTTACGGTGGCTCTGGGTGTGTGTGTGTGTGACTTTCGGTGGCTCTGGGTGTGTGTGTGTGTATGTGTGTGTGTGTGACTCTTACGGTGGCTCTGTGTGTGTGTGTGTGACTCTTACGGTGGCTCTGTGTGTGTGTGTGTGACTCTTACGGTGGCTCTGTGTGTGTGTGTGTGTGTGTGTGTGTGTGTGTGTATCACTCTTACGGTGGCTCTGGGTGTGTGTGTGTGACTCTTACGGTGGCTCTGTGTGTGTGTGTGTGTGTGACTCTTACGGTGGCTCTGGGTGTGTGTGTGTGTGACTCTTACGGTGGCTCTGGGTGGGTGTGTGTTTGTGTATCACTCTTACGGTGGCTCTGGGTGTGTGTGTGTGTGTGTGTATCACTCTTACGGTGGCTGAGTGGATGGTTAACAAGGTCCTGGTGGTGGGCGTGATGTTGTTATGTTAACGGTGAGAGAGAGAGAGATCATCACACACACACACACACACACACACACACACACACACGCACACACACACACACACACACACACCAGTAGGTCACCCTGATACGGAAGTGTTGGTGCAAGGAGGGCCTGGTGGGTTTGCAGGGGCTGGTGGGCGTAGTTGGGTAGGTGGGCGTGCAGGGGCTGGTGGGCGTGTTGTTGGTAGGGAGAGGGGAGGATGGGTGGTTGATGATAACAAGTAAACACTGGCCTAAATAGCTTCCTGCGACGGTCCACAACCCCCCTTCCTTAATCTCTCTCTCTCTCTCTCTCTCTCTCTCTCTCTCTCTCTCTCTCTCTCTCTCTCTCTCTCTCTCTCTCAATAGGCAGCATCATCGACGGAATACACAAAGCATTCTAGGAATCCCACACCTAAGGACCACTTGTAGATCACTATCGACAGAACTCGCTGCAGAGTAATCTAGGAACATCACACACACACACACACACACACACTGGCGTAACTCTAATGGTCGCCACATCAAAGCGGGTATAACGTGTTTGTTCACTCAGCCATTCATTATTTTTTATGCTAGATGGGCGCTAGTAAGTTTTCCCTATTGAGTATGAACGCGTTATGCCCAGCGGGGGTTGGTGACCACTTAGTGCTTGTAGGTTATGTATCTATGCTACTGTGCCGAGTAGCAACCTTGTATATAAGCTACTGTGCCGAGTAGCATCTATGTATATAATTACGTGGCACCACTGCACGTGTTATGTGGCAGCATTGGCCCGGAGGCTGCCATATGGCAGCCTCGGGCCAATGCTGCCACATAACACGTGCAGTGGTGCCACGTAATTATATACATAGATGCTACTCGGCACAGTAGCTTATATACAAGGTTGCTACTCGGCACAGTAGCATAGATACATAACCTACAGTGCTAATGTCGTATGTGTTATATACTAGCGTTTGTGTTTGTTTTGTAGTGTTGTCATGTGTTGGTTTGTGTTGGTATGCGTCTAAAGTGAGGCGTTTGACGAGTAATGTTGTGCAATTTAGGAAAACTTTGAATGGGTTATGTTAAATTACATTGGATTACATTAGCTTAGGTTAGGTTAGAGGTGCGGCGGCTGAATGGATACAACACTCGACTCTTTTCCTATGGGGCTCTGGTTCGATCTTGGGGTGCTCCCATTGCACCCACCTGTTAATATAGTAGGTACTTAACATTAAACCTTGTATACCGAAGGCTTAGTACACAGTGTGATGTATCCACTTTCAATATGGGTTAAGTTAAGTTAGGTTCGACAAGGTTCATTCATATTAAAAGTCGCCAAAACACTAAGACACTGTTCGTCAGCGTTTACTTAGGCCTTATCACAGTAAATTATCTTAGTAAAAAATTCTACAATAAGGCTCGTTCATTCCCCTCAACCAGAGTGTTCAGTACCACCGTGTGACCTGGCCCTCTCTAGGTACAGGGGTGACTGCCTGGCTCTCTTGTCAACACTATGAATGTATTTGTGATATGTAGACAAATAAATCGAGAGTAACGTGAATGGAAATGTTGTTTACAAATGTTTACCGCAGATACTTTCTTTACAAATGTTCCCACCATTTGTTGTGAAGGAAAACATTGTTTTTAAACTTCGCCTCCGCATATTGGTACACAGTAAGTCAATACAGTTTTACTATGATAATCACCATCTTGACTCGAAAGTTATAGATCATAATTTATATTGCGTTTTGGTGGTGATGAAATGTTTATTGAATATAAACACACACTGATAGTTTCTTTCTTATAACCAATACATGATAATAGCTGTTGATGAGAGAGGTGGGTTGAACGTCAGGTTGTGTTAGGAGTCGTTGAACCTTCATTAATTATTACCCGTTGAACATCACTCCGCTCTAACACTGTTCACGGTGACTCCCCCACCGTGCATTAGCTAGCGTGAGGTTGACAGTCCCTTTACTCGCTCATAAATCACCAAAAATGTCATCAAGTGTTAATCATCATCATAGAAATATGTAAGTTAATTATTTTTGTACCGTGTGGGAGCCCTCAATGTGTACCGTGTGAAAGCCCTCGGCGTGTACCATGTGGAAGCCCTCAGTGTATACCGCCTGGAACTGTCTGTAAGCCTTTAGTTAGTGTACCGTCTGGAAGCTATACTTGCTGTACCCACTGGAACCCCCCAATTACTATACCCACTGGAACCCCTCAATTACTGTACCCACTGGAACCCTTCAATTACTGTACCCACTGGAACCCCTCAATTACTGTACCCACCGGATACTTTACCCACTGGAACCCCTCATTTACTGTACCCACTGGATCCCCTCAATTACTGTACCCACTGGAACCTCTCAATTACTTCACTGACAAAGAAATCAGCAACTCTCAATGACTTTCAAACATGCAAGAAACACCTCACACACACACACACACAGACACACACACACACACACACACCCAACACAGGTATTGTGAAGTACAGTGTCGTTATTACACGGTCATAAACTGAGGTCTAATACTCGGGCCAGAAAGCTCACACAAAGAACATTTCCTTCCCTCCTATCGATTGAGTCTAGCTTATTTAGTTTAGTACAGAGGCATTTATGTATGTTAGGTGTGTTGACTGGCACGTAAGGACCAGTAATGTAATTTACTTCAGGGGAACACTGGATGGTTGGGGTACAAAATATCACACGGGAATGTATATATATATTTTTTGAGGGGTATTGTAGTTATAACAGATTTTTATTGTGGTTGTGAATATTTAAATAATTTGTATATTTGATGAGGTGAATATTCTTGGTATGGTTGTGTGGTATTGGATGGTTGAGGTGAACTAGTGATTATATTAAGTGCCCATTGATTGTTTAATTGTGTTATATTTTGTGTATTGATAGTTTAAGTGTTTTAGATTATTGTTACTGTTGTTTTGTTATGAAGAGTTTAACTAGAATCTAGGTATGTTCACTGGCCAGCTTATGCTCTACTGTACGCTAGTTAACTGCTCATTTCTCGAGCAAAGTGCCAAACTGACGTGGTTATTCAAAGTAAATTCCTTTTATTTATTCTAAGAATATAATGTAAACTATTGAAACGTTAACCCTAACCCTCCCTCCGAAGCAGTTAACGAACCTGTCCCATTAACTGTTCATTACCTCTACTCCAGGATCTTACAAGTACTGTTAAGTTACCAATCTTATCACCATATTTTATATTATACAAAGATATTTTACCCATTAAACTATTATAATATTGTATGCTTTCACAAGACCCTAAACCACAGCTGCGTTTAAATGATGAGGCTTTATTGACTTGTAACTGAACCTATAAATATTTTTAATAATTCTGTGTACCGTTTGGCCCTCCTGTGCAACATTGCAATACATAACGTATCTATATTGGAGTGAGTGTATTGTAGTGTATAAGGGATGTGTATTTATGATATTGTTTTTTTTTATTAATATACTGTATATTTTATTGTAGCGTATTGGAGTATTTGTACTATATGCTTGGGCAAGGTGATGTATACCTGCGATAGATGTATACCTGCGATAGATGTATACCTGTGATAGATGTATACCTGCGATAGATGTATACCTGCGATAGATGTATACCTGCGATAGATGTACTGTATACCTGTGATAGATGTATACCTGTGATAGATGTATACCTGCGATAGATGTGTACCTGCGATAGATGTATACCTGCGATAGATGTATACCTGCGATAGATGTATACCTGCGATAGATGTATACCTGCGAGAGATGTATACCTGCGAGAGATGTATACCTGCGAGAGATGTATACCTGCGAGAGATGAATACTTGTGATAGATGTATACCTGCGATATATGTATACCTGCGAGAGATGTATACTTGTGATAGATGTATACCTGCGATAGATGCATACCTGCGATAGATGTATACCTGCGATAGATGTATACCTGTGATAGATGTATACATGCGATAGTTGTATACCTGCGATAGATGTATACCTGCGATAGATGTATACCTGCGATAAATGTATACCTGCGATAGATGTATACCTGCGAGAGATGCATACTTGTGATAGATGTATACCTGCGATGGATGCATACCTGCGATAGATGTATACCTGCGATAGATGTATACCTGTGATAGATGTATACATGCGATAGATGTATACCTGTGATAGATGTATACCTGCGATAGATGTATACCTGCGATAGATGTATACCTGCGATAGATGTATACCTGCGATAGATGTATACCTGCGATAGATGTATACCTGCGATAGATGTATACCTGCGATAGATGTATACCTGCGATAGATGTATACCTGTGATAGATGTATACCTGCGATAGATGTATACCTGCGATAGATGTATACCTGCGATAGATGTATACCTGCGATAGATGTATACCTGCGATAGATGTATACCTGCGATAGATGTATACCTGCGATAGATGTATACCTGCGATAGATGTATACCTATGATAGATGTACTGTATACCTGTGATAGATGTATACCTGTGATAGATGTATACCTGCGATAGATGTGTACCTGGGATAGATGTATACCTGCGATAGATGTATACCTGCGATAGATGTATACCTGCGATAGATGTATACCTGCGATAGACGTATACCTGCGATAGACGTATACTTGCAATAGACGTATACCTGCAATAGACGTATACCTGCAATAGACGTATCCCTGCGATAGACGTATCCCTGCGATAGCTCTATTCCTGCGATAGACGTATCCCTGCGATAGCTCTATTCCTGCGATAGATGTATACCTGCAATAGATGTATACCTGTGATAGACGTCCTCTTGCCAGCTCTGCCTGGAGCAATAAGCCTGTTGATCAAATTACCATCAGTCTAGTTGGCTCAGACCAAGTTGTGGTGAATAGAAAAACAGTTTCCAGAAACAGCTCCCGGTAAATAATGGTCCTTGATGTATTAATAACGAGAAAATAATGACTGCAATACGAAATATTTTTGTTTTTGAATCTCTCTGCGGTGAGTTGTTGGCGCCTCTTGACTTTTCCCGCGCTTTCTTCGGCTATGTGTTTTCTCGTGTTTTCCCACCAAAACCCGTCGTCGACACAAATGGCGCGCCATCCATCACTTCCCGTGTCGGGCGCTCTTGTTTATGTTCGACCAGTTGGAGCACCCTGTCGACCAGAGTAATGGGGACTGTTTAGTTTCTATTTAGGCGCATAACGGAGGCTGTCGACCCGAGTAAACTAAGCTCTTAATTCGTATTCTGTTTAAGTGAGAGATTCTGTTGACGAGGATGACATAGCAGGTAAGCTTATTGCATCACCTGAAAATTTGCATCCTCAGCTTATTTCACCTCAAGATTTACCACCCTAACGCTACCTAGGGGGGTTAGGTTAGTTTACGGTAGATTTGGTTAGGTTAGTTTAGGGTGGTTAATCATCAGGTTGAAATAAGCTAAGGAGGCCGAATCTTCAGGTGATCCGATTATTCCACGAAATCCAGCTTCCTGTTGATTACAATTACAAGATAGTGTAATCGACTTGTGATTAAACACTACAGTTCCTCAGCATTCAAACTGTAAGAAGCATCGTCTAGTGTTCGGTTCTCAGAGGCTTGTACAGTACAGTGAGAGAATGAAGTATCTTCTCGGGGGTTTGACGAATACCTGGCAGAACGGTTCACACATTCTACACACTCTTATATGGAGCCCACAAACAGTTGGTAGACCTGTGGAACCTTGGAAAGGGGTTACCAGTGACACCATTCATTGTGTTGGGTAGTCAGGTTTCATTATACATTACGTCGGATTTCATTACCCGAGAGAGAGAGAGAGAGAGAGAGAGAGAGAGAGAGAGAGAGAGCAACAACAGTAGAATATCTGGGTGATGTTGATGGTACTTCAGAACCTCCACGTCTTGTTGATTGTAGTCTCTCTGTCTCTCAGTTCTTGGTGTGTATGCTCGTCTTTTCCCTGTCCGTCTCTCCAGCCGCGTTGGGACAGCAGCAAGAGGTCTCTTCCCCTCATCCAGTAAATCTCTCTACACCTTGGAGAGGGGAGGTAGAGAAGGGGTGGTGGGGGGGAGGGGTGAAAGAGGGGAGCGACGATCGATGACAATCTAGGTGTCTGGGCCTGAATTCTCAAAGATTCATATGTTAAATTTTTCTCTCCATTCTAAACTGGAAACTTATACGAACACATCTGACTTGTTCCAACGTAAGGTAAGACGCGAACCTGCTGGCCAGATTAATGTGGAAAATAATATTGGCGAATCTTGATGAATTCTGGATCTTAAAGTTCCAAGAAAAGAAGAAAGTTCTATCCCGGTTTCCTCAAAGTTGGTACAGAGAGCTTCCCAGCCCTTCCTCCGGCTCCCCCATCCCTAAGGTTACCGGGAGCGGGTGCTTTGTTTACAAGAGGCCTTCGACTTGATCCACCAGATTGTTGTTGCTGGTGGAGGCCCCTGCAGCAGCACGGCCTCGTTCTCTTATTCAAAGCTCACCTGGGCTGGGCTGGTAGGAGGAAGAAGGGCGGCCTCGGGGGGGGGGGGGGGGGTCACGTGTCATTTCCCTGCGAGAAGTGGGAGGAGGGAGACCATCATCACCAGGAAGAGGTGGCTATTATTGTGGCCAGTAACCCTTGGAGACCCTTTCTGCTGCTGCTGTTATTAGGTCTTGCTGTTGCTGTAAGGATTTGCTGCAGCTGTTCTGAAAACTTGTTATTCCTGTTATTGTAAAGACTGTTGCTGTTGGATTCGCAGTTGTTGTGGTGGATGTGGTAGTGATACGAGGGACAGGAGTGGTGGTCCCTCCTACCTGCCCCAGAGATTCCCTCCCTCCCTCCCTCCCTGACTTGACTGATGGTGGGCGTGTACTCATTCACTCAGTCACCCTCTGTCACTCCCTTCACCCCGTCACTGCTACCATACCTACCGTTACTCATCCTACCAGTGTTGTCAGTTTGTACCATGCGTACCATTTTTTTACGGTATATGGTCCTTCTACCACAACTACATCACTACCATTACCACCACCATACAAGTATTATACGCCACCACTACCATCACACCACACACCAACTACCACAACCACCACACCTACTACAACCACCACAACTTACACCTCACATCTTCATCTACCACAACCACCACAACAACCACACATCACACCTTCAACTACCACACAACTACCGCAACACACACACCACCACTTTACATCTTCAACTACCACACAATTACCACACAACTATTACAACCACACCACCATAACCACACCATCATAACCACAACTACCGTACCTTAACCACAATTATGCCGACAATTTCACACGTCACGGTCACCATCTAGACATTCACCACCTGCTTCAGTATTGTACTGTGCTACCTGCCAGCGACTGGACCCGAGAGTTCTGCCGGATTCACAAACCAAGAAGTCTGATTAAAAAAAATACGAGACCGGATTCCGAAGACAAAGAGGCCATAATCGTGACTAACTTAAAACATGAAGCCGGATTCTTAAACCAAGAGGAAAGATACCTAAACCAGGAGTCCGGATTCCTAAACAAAGAGGAAAGATACCTAAACCAGGAGCCCGGATTCCTAAACCGCGGAGCCGGATCTTCCACGAAACCGAGAATTAGAAAATAAATCAAATTATATTAATCTCAGATGGTATTTAACGCCATTTTACACATCACAGCTGACTGAAGGCAAATTAAGTATCGTGTTACAGGTTACCAACATCTAAGGAACAAGTGTGTCGTATTATTTTGGGGGAGAATCCGGGCGGAGGGAGACAGTGTGTTTTATTTGTCTTTAGATGAAAGTTATATTATATTGTCTTCAAACTTTTACTGGTGGAGATTCAAGTAAAGGAGTGGACACACACACACACACACACACACACACTGGATGTCTGAGTGAAGGAAGGAAGGAAGGAAGGAAGGCTCTGTTTGTGTGTATGTATGGCAGGAATTGTCTCACTTTTACGCCTGACCGCCCAAGGAAGCGTGAATCAGCGGTCAACAGTCTTTCCCTCCCTTCTTCCAGTTCCCCCTCCCTTCTTCCAGTTCCCCCTCCCTTCTTCCAGTCCTCCCCCTCCCTTCTTCCAGCCTCCTCTCCCTCCCTTCTCCGTCCCGTTAACTACAACATGTATTTCTCAAAGTAAATTTTCACAATGAAATTCTCGGAACTGGTTAGGTTAGGTTAGGTTAGGTTAGGTTAGGTTAGTTGAGGCTAAACCTTGTATGATTAGATGTGGTTACATTATCTTCGGTCAGGTTTTGTAAGGTTAGGAATTGGTTATGTAGATTGTTAAATTTGGTTAGGTTAAGTTAGGTTTGGTTTAGTTTCGTAAGTTAGGGGAGAGTTAGGTAGGCTAGGTCAGGTCAGGTCAGGTGAGGTTAGGTTAGGTTAGGTTAGGTTAGGTTAAGATAGGTTAAAATTGGTTATGCAGTGTGACGTTAGGTTAATTTTTTTGCCAACTAAATTTCAGTTAACTCTGGGTATGTTAAATTAATTTAGGTTATCTTTAAGTTAGGTTTACTTAAAATTAACTCAGGTTATATCGTTAGATTAAGGTAGGTTATTTAAGAGTTAATTCGTGTTATTTATGCTTAACTGAGGTTTAATCGTTTGGTTAAGTTATATTAATATGATACCTTAATTTATGTTAATTTAGGTTAAATCAATTTTTTTCAAGGATGAATGAAGTTGAACTCATGTTAAGTTAAATCACGTTAGATTACCTTAGTGTCCTACCAGCGTGTGTTGGCCCTGGTATGTGGTGATGTCAGTGACCTCTGCCTGTGTTGACTCACCTCCCCCCCTCTACCCCCACTGGTCAACGCTCCCAGCCACCGAGTCTCAGATGTTTGTGTAGAGCTGAGATGTGCCCCGCGTGACACAGCCCTGGCTAACACACACAGCCCTGGCTAACACACACAGCCCTGTCTAACACACACAGCCCTGTCTAACACACACAGCCCTGGCTAACACACACAGCCCTGGCTAACACACACAGCCCTGGCTAACACACACAGCCCTGTCTAACACACACAGCCCTAGCTAACACACACAGCCCTGGCTAACACACACAGCCCTAGCTAACACACACAGCCCTGGCTAACACACACAGCCCTGTCTAACACACACAGCCCTAGCTAACACACACAGCCCTGGCTAACACACACAGCCCTGGCTAACACACACAGCCCTGTCTAACACACACAGCCCTGTCTAACACACACAGCCCTGTCTAACACACACAGCCCTGGCTAACACCCACAGCCCTGGCTAACACCCACAGCCCTGGCTAACACCCACAGCCCTGGCTAACACCCACAGCCCTGGCTAACACCCACAGCCCTGGCTAACACACACAGCCCTGGCTAACACCCACAACCCTGGCTAACACACACACACACTAACACCAGTATCACTTACTTACGTTACTTATATAACTACCTACTTATTCACAGTACAACCAACTTATTTACGGTAGTTACTGATTAATTAAGTACTAAAGGTATTTACATAATTATGGCCCATACTTATAATTATTTCGTTATTTTACCTTTCCTCACCTGAGAGACCTAATATATGGCAATAAATAAAAACTTGTCTTTCATCACTACAAATCGTCTGAAGACAAAGTGTGACGTCACGATTTGTTTGTAAACACGAATGTAACCATGGTAACGTGTGAGATGGTGGTGGTGTTGGTGGTGGTGAGCCAGGTTAGTTACCACAGGTGTTAATAGTTCATTAGCGGTGAGAGAGACAGAGAGACTGATCTCTTTGGTCACAATTCCACGGAGCTGCTACACCACGAAAGACATTTACTCCCCGCGGTAAGAACATGCCAACCCTCAGTGCCTGGGATGGTCGGCAGTTTCATTATCTGAACCGTAAATAATCGCCCATGAGAGAGGGTAGGACAGAGGAGGTTATCAGGGTGTTGACGGTGAAGGAGGAGGAAGGAAGGAGAGGAAGGAAGGAGCGTTAAGAGGGGAACAAACAACAGAAGGAAGAGAGGCAGTGGAGATGGAAATAACTTGAGAAACGAAGAGATACGAAACGATCAGGGAACAAGACGAAAGATGAGCGTTAATAAAGGCAAATGACCCAGCAAGAAGACATGGAGAGAATGACTGAGGTGAGGGAAGGGGGAAGAGGAAGGAGGGAGGGAGGGACAATGGGAGAGGATAGGTGGAGGTGGAGGGATAATCCAAGACAGTGACGTAGGAGGAAGACGCAAGAGGTAGAAGCAAAGAGTAGGAATATGATGTAAAGGATAAGGATGAAGAAGAGGAGGAGGGGGAGGAGGAGGTCACTGGTGCTGGTAAGGTTCAGTGATCCCGCCTAGTGGTGAAGAGCTGGTTGGTGGTGCGGGACTTAATGGTGCCCAGGAAGGTGATGGTGCTGGACTTAATGGTGCCCAGGAAGGTGATGGTGCTGGACTTAATGGTGCCCAGGAAGGTGATGGTGCGGGACTTAATGGTGCCCAGGAAGGTGATGGTGCTGGACTTAATGGTGCCCAGGAAGGTGATGGTGCGGGACTTAATGGTGCCCAGGAAGGTAATGGTGCGGGACTTAAAGGTTCTTGTTATGGTTTGTGTTGGTCCTAGTGAGGTAAGGTAAGGTAAGGTAAGGTAAGAGTGGGTGATAAACAGACATATTTCACCAGCATGAGTAATTAATTGTGTTCCATACCTTCTATCCATTGTTCTGTCTGGTCCATCTGTCCCGTGACCCCATGAACTAGACGTGACCCTTGAGAATTCGAATCCTGTCTCAAAAGCATCTGAATCTCTTGAGACCTCGAATCATCTCACGCACGAATATACTAATTACAGAGAATTCGTATCCCTCACACACACACACACACACACACACACACACGTTCATTACAAAATCTCTCGCCTAACAGTATAAATCCCATCAAATGAAACCCCTTAAAATCCCTACGTCAAATCCCTACTACATCTGTGTGAATGAAAAAAAAATTGCACTCAAAAGGCTTTACTCCCTCGCCCTTCACCACGTCTGATCACCAGCGAATTGTTGAAGGGAGAAAAGGCTGACACAGTAATCATTAGCGGGGATAATGACGCGTCGAGGAGGTGGTGAAGGCTGTATTGTGAAGCACCTCGCCTGACGCCACCACCACCGCCTCACGCTGGTGCTAATTTCCCTGAAGGTCGACTCGCGTTAGTTGATGGCGTATCATTACACACACACGAAGATGATAATGAAGGTACATCATTACCTTAGGTTGGGTTTAACATATATATGAAGACAACGGTAATTAATTCTGTATATCTACCAGGTGAATAGTGCAAGGCTCTGGGTAGTTGGGTAGTTACTGAGGGTATGGGGGGAATAAGGTGGGGCACTGGGGCAGCCTCTGGGCACGAGAGAGTGGACCTAGAGGGTAGAGGTGACTGATGGTGGTGTGGTGACTGATGGTGGTGTGGTGTCAGGTCTCATTATTAACACCAGCCCTGGATATATATTGTTGTGACCCGCGGAGAGGAGGGGGGGTCAGGTGAACAAGGGGAGGGTAAGGGGTTTAGGTGAACTAGGGGGAGGGAGAGAGGAGATCAGGTGAACTAGAGGGAGGGAGAGAGGAGAGCAGGTGAACTAGAGGGAGAGAGGAGATCAGGTGCACTAGAGGAAGGGAGAGAGGAAATCAGGTGCACTAAAGGGAGGGAGACAGGAAATCAGGTGCACTAGAGGTAGGGAGAGAGGAGATCAGGTGAACTGGAGGGAGAGAGAGAGATGAGATCAGGTGAACTAGAGGGAGAGAGGAGATCAGGTGAATTAGTGGGAGAGGGATGATTAGGTGGTCAGGTGAGGGTGGTGGTGGGGGCACTAGTCATCATCCACTTATAAATGACGTGTCTGGGGTATTTTTTTTTTTTTTCATTTATTTCTCGGCTGATTTATCTTATTTTAATTCTCTCTTCCTCGTCTTTCTTTTAATTAATTTCTTCTTCTCTCTTATTCCCTATTTATTGTCTGTCCTTTATTTCCCTGCTTTAGGATTTTTATGTCTAGATTAGGGTGAGGTCTGTTTATGTCTTTCTGTATTGGTGTCTGTCTGTCTGTCTGTCTGTCTGTGTTTGTGTCTTTTTATCTGTTTGTCTGTCTATTTGTCTGTTTTTTTCTGCCTGTGTCTCTGTCCGTCTCTGTCTTATGTGCTTTTCTTTCTGTCTGGTTGCCCTTCTGTATGTCTGTTTGACTGTGTGGCTGTTTGACTGTCTGGATGTCTGTCTATTTTTCTGTCTATGATGCGGTATGTCTCTGTCTGTTTCTGTCTGTCTCTCTGTCTTATCTCTCAAAAATCATAAAGGAAATCGTAAAAAAAAAAAATCGTAGAAAAAATCGTAGGAAAAATCACAGGAAAAAATCGTTGGCAAAATTCGTAGAAACAATCATTGGAAAATATCGC
The DNA here is from genome assembly GCA_958450375.1 of Homarus gammarus. Classification (NCBI taxonomy): domain Eukaryota; kingdom Metazoa; phylum Arthropoda; class Malacostraca; order Decapoda; family Nephropidae; genus Homarus; species Homarus gammarus. Next base: position 308,617 of record CAUDMG010000908.1, on the reverse strand, counting down.
AGGAAAAATCGTAGAAAAATCGTAGAAAAAATCGTAGAAAAAATCGAATGAAAAATCGTTGAAAAAATCGCAGGAAAAGTCGTAGAAAAGATAAGAGGTAAATCTTTAACCCTAAAAATCCAAGTTTAATCCCTGAAGGGTGAGGGTTACCTGTGGCCCTGACCATAGACCTGGTAAATTAGGTCAGTTGGGCCACTGGTCTCAATGATAGGTCTTAGTCTTAATGATAGGTCCTAGTCATAATGATAGGTCCTAGTCTTAATGATAGGTCCTAGTCTTAATAATAGGTCCTAAGTCTTAATAGGTCCTAAGTCTTATTGGTCTTAGTCTTAACAGGGGGATGAAATTAATGACAAATTCTTCTCTCTGTCAGTCAATAAGTTAAGTCAGTCCATTAGCTGTAAGTTCAGTCAGTCAATCAATCAATCAATTCAGGGAGTATTATGGTAAGTTAGTCATTTAGTTACCCAGGTAAAGCATCCATAGAGCTGACAAACACCACTGAAGTCAAACTGTATTTTCTGTAATAATTTTTTCTTCTGTTTTTATCTATTTTACGCTAAAGGAACGACCCGACTAATTGGCAGAAGAGGATCATATGAAGATTACACACCCCAACCTAACCCCTCCAGGTAGCATTAAGGTGAAATAAGCTAGGTGCCTAATCTTCAGGTGGCCCTAAAAACACATCCTCGTCCTCCTCCTCCACTCCTCCTCGAGTTGTTGTGGACTACGATAAATTAAATGATCTGTGTAAATAAAGGAATTGGTTGATTTTAGACGTTGAATTTTCCACGTTGGTGAAGCTCTTGTGCCCACGAGTTTTATCCCGCTCAGGTAGACAAGATGACTTTATAGACCACTTGGTTATTATTGAGTCGAGGTGGGGTCGTGGTTAGGAGTGTTTACACGTATGTTTGGTGCATATCTGTCATAGTTTTAGGTGTTTATGTGGCTAGGTGGTGTTTGTTTGTAGGTGGTGTAGGTGGTGTTTGTGTGTAGTCGGTGTTTGTAGGTGGTGTTTGTGTGTAGGTGGTGTTTGTTTGTAGGTAGTATTTGTTTCTCACAGTAGTCATAGTGGTTGAATAATAAAAGAGATATCATCGTAGAAGTAGATTTTCCAGTTGGCCTGAGTGTATTCTCTGGCTTGGTTCATAGCTAGTAGTGTTTACTTGTACTGGTGTGACGGACAGGTGTTGTGATTAACCATATTTATGCGTGTTTATATTGCTAGATTTTCTCTGTTTCAAAATTATGTTTTTTTCTTAATTTGGGTTAAATAAAATAGAATGAGGTCAGATTAGAGTTAGAATGAGGTCAGATTAGAGTTTGTAATGAGTGGTTATAATATGATGACGTGTGTTGGTATAATGTGTGTTTACGTCTATCTGGATACAGTACATCTATGTCCATGGTTTGTTAAGCACCGTTAATTACGTCTTACTTCCCAAACTACACAACAAACGTCTCTGGTACAACAGACGTCAACAGAGGATCGTTCGTAGTCACTCCTGATGCTTTTTGCTCTTAGGTGACTGAACACGATTCCTTCCCACAATAACATCCCACACGCTGCACCATTAAGGCTGTGTTGTGACGCTGGTGGTGATGGTGGCAGGACTTAAGTGGAGTCCTCACACAACACCTGTTTATGGGGTATCCTGCAGCGTGTTGTGTCGGCAGGTAAGGATGAAGAAAACTAAGGCGGATTTACCTGGTGCTTGAAAGACTTTCCTCTGGCAGACATGGACGGAAGAGTGAGGATTTAACTGGCGTCTATTGCAGCAGACAAGGAGAGGAGATTTGTTCAGGGGATTACATTAAGAGTCTGCCGTGAGTAGACTCAGTAGACTCATATTACCTGACCTGGAACAAGATGGTTTCCGGCTTGCTAACCATTAGCCAAGCTACTGTTACCTTCACACCTACTGTTCAGTACACATGTTTTGATCGTGATTTTTAAAAAGCTGTACAGTAGTTGCTGAGAAGTTGCAAGACAGAGGCTACTGTACAGCGTCCAGGTAAGAAGAGCGAAAACGGTAAAAGAAAGCGATGATGTATAACATTTGTAGTTTTTGAAACGTTTTAGTCAGGTGCACAAACTAAGACTCGTGAACGCCGCTTGAAACATATTTCGGTTAACCCTTCCAAAGACGTTTTTATTTAGCTTAAGGTAACCTGCAGCAGCCAAAGGGTTCAGGGGATCTTCTGAAATATGAAAATAGTAAACTAAATAAAGAAACAACTAAAGCCTACCATTAACTTCAGAACTTATACCTGGGGGGGGGGGGGGGGAGAGAGTATGTAACTTGTGTATGACATTTCAAGTTTCAAAATCCGACTTTAATTATTTCATTGTAAACATAGAAATATAAGAACAGAAATTGGCGCCATGAAAATAAGATTCGTGGAGACTGAGGCAGATGAAACACTTGTATCCTAAACCAGATCAGGGGAGGGCGGTGTTATGATCAGGTTGTGTGGTGTTGAGATATAACAACAACCAGCTGTAGTTGAGCTCTTCCGAGGAATTACACAACAGGTAGCTTGGAGTGACAGGCCAGGGCTGGTTATGGGGCACTTCAAACCCTGGTTATGAGGTGTGAAATGGCGCTATGGCCCGGAAAGGCAAGTTAATATGTTAAACAACGCCTGGGGGGGGACTTGTTGAGACCACCTCACAATGATGCCAACACGGTAGGGAGAGGGGGGGAGGGGGCGATAGATGACCCACGTAAGCGGGTCCTCTGGGTGGCTGAGGTGAGACCCAAAGCAGCGGGTCCTCCAGGTGGCCGAGGTGAGCTGGAGCCCTTCAGGTGATCAGTCTCAGGCAACATCTGGCCGAGGTGTTGAACTGTGTGTTGGGTCAGACGGAGGTTTATTATATTATTATTGCTTATGTTGGTGTCTTTACTGTGTGTGTTGTGTGTTTGTGTTTCATCGTGAATTTGTTGTTGTTCTTGTATCCATTGTTTGGTATTTGTGTTTTTACTTATATTAGTGTGTATGTGTGTGTCTGTGTCTGGTTTAAATGATTTCCACACACACACACACACACACACACACACACACACACACACACACACGTCTTTCAGATAAACATATGAATTTCTCTCGTGTGTATTTTAAGAGGAATGATGTGGGGTTAATACCGTCACTCCCCTCTCTACTCACCCTCCCTCCCCCCCATCTCTCATCCTTCCTCCCTACCTCCCTCCCTCCCTCCCATCTCTCATCCCCCCTCCCCCTCCCCCCTCCTTCACGCAATAAGGGAAGGAGCTGCGTGTTGAGGATCATTATGAAATACAAATACACTGGTTGTGGTTAAGTGACGGAGGTGAGGGAGTTGGTGTGAACTGGAGGGAGGATGAGGCCACTTGGAGGCATGACGGGGGACGGTGAGTGAATCTGGAGGAGGTTGGAGGGATGTGAGGCCGGAGGTGAAAGTTGGAGAGGATTGTTGTAGGTGGAGAGATTGGAGGAGGAGGGAGGTTCTGGGGTGGCGGAGGAGGAGGTTCTGGGGTGGCGGAGGAGGAGGTTCTGGGGTGGCGGAGGAGGAGGTTCTGGGGTGGAGGAGGAGGAGGTTCTGGGGTGGAGGAGGAGGAGGTTCTGGGGTGGAGGAGGAGGAGGAGGTTCTGGGGTGGAGGAGGAGGAGGAGGTTCTGGGGTGGAGGAGGAGGAGGTTCTGGGGTGGCGGAGGAGGAGGTTCTGGGGTGGCGGAGGAGGAGGAGGTTCTGGGGTGGAGGAGGAGGAGGAGGTTCTGGGGTGGCGGAGGAGGAGGAGGTTCTGGGGTGGCGGAGGAGGAGGTTCTGGGGTGGAGGAGGAGGAGGAGGTTCTGGGGTGGAGGAGGTGGTTCTGTGGTGGAGGAGGAGGAGGAGGTTCTGCGGTGGAGGAGGAGGAGGAGGAGGTTCTGGGGTGGAGGAGGAGGTTCTGGGGTGGTGGAGGAGGAGGTGGTTCTGGGGTGGAGGAGGAGGAGGAGGTTCTGTGGTGGAGGAGGAGGTGGTTCTGTGGTGGAGGAGGAGGAGGTTCTGTGGTGGAGGAGGAGGAGGAGGTTCTGTGGTGGAGGAGGAGGTTCTGGAGTGGAGGAGGAGGAGGTTCTAGGGTGGAGGAGGAGGAGTTCTGTGGTGGCGGAGGAGGAGAAGGTTCTGGGATAGAGGAGGAGGAGGAGGAGGTTCTGGGGTGGAGGAGGAGGAGGAGGTTCTGGGGTGGAGGAGGAGGAGGAGAGGGTTCTGTGGTGGAGGAGGAGGTTCTGGGGTGGAGGAGGAGGGTGGTGGAGGAGGAGGTTCTGTGGTGGAGGAGGAGGAGGAGGTTCTGTGGTGGAGGAGGAGGAGAAGGTTCTGTGGAGGAGGAGGTTCTGGGGTGGAGGAGGAGGAGGAGGTTCTGGGGTGGCGGAGGAGGATGTTCTGGGGTGGCGGAGGAGAAGGTTCTGGGGTGTGAGGTTGAGGACTGAGGTCATATAAAGCCGTCAACCTCACACCTCATCCACCCCCATCGTCATGAGATACAGTGTAGAGTCCCAACGCAATATGGACGCCATCTTAGCCTCTCCCTTAATGTTTATGTCAGCGAGGTAGACAGTAGTTAAGGTTAATATTTAACTTACGAACGTTTAGAGAATTTTTGGGAGTTTATGTCGATTCGTCTTTGTTTTGCTACGCATTTTATCGAAGATGTCGGCTAAAATGATGTGAAAAAAATGCTCTGAGATTATACAGTAGAAGGGAGCGTCCTTGTAACCCCATTTTAAGTGAATATATATCGTCCATAATCCCCGAGAGTCCGGAGCCAGGCTTAATGGTGGGCTTTATGAGGGGTAAAAACCGCTAGGGAGTCTTTATGTGAGCCTCTAGACTAGACAGACGGTATATAGTATTGATGCTCTTGAGTCTCTTACATATACAAAAAACAAAACAAAAAAATACATTATCTCTCTCAAAAAGGAAAATACATTGTCGTTTTTTCCTGCTGTTTGTGTAATTGAATGAATCCCGGCAATCGGTAAACAGCAGAATCCGCCGTTTTTAAAGGGTTATGAGCAACGCGGCCACCATCATCGTGCTCCGCCATTGCCGCCAGCCTGGAATTGTTATTGGAACACAAACGCTCGGGAGGTTATGTAGCAAAAAAATTCGTTCGTCTATCACATCGTTGTTGTATTTGGTCAGTTGTGGATATTGCCCCGTCCCCCGTCCACCCCGAGAGTTAAAAAAAATAACAGAGAATAAAAAAAAAAATAAAAGCGGGGTATTTGATCACTGCATGACACGGGAGGTGATAACACGTCCGCGTATAATCAAGGCTGGGCGCCAAATTTCATTATGACTGGGAAAAAAAAAGGTAAATTTGACAGGGCGTGCGACCCTCGTCAGCTGTCGTTTTCCCGCCAATTTTCTGATTGGTTGCACATCTGATTAGCGTCAGTCCAAGTGCCAATTTGACCCGAATTATGAAAGCAGTTTGCGGATTTTCCTTCATTGGGGACAGAAAAAAACGAAATCACAAAAATATGAAAATACTTTCTTTTTTTTTAACTGGAAAATTTGGGTAAAGTTGCGGTAGGTCAGGGGGGGGGGCACCTCTTCATCAAAGAGTCTTAATTAACGGCAATTAAGTAACGTAATTGGCAGAAATTGGTTGGAATTGGGTATAATTGGCTGGCTTGTGGGTCAATCTCTTAAGGTAAGAACCACAACAGAAAAATTCTTTGCGTTATTTTTGGCAAGTCTTCTTAAAGCGAGGTGCTGTTGTGGTGTTCTGAGGCTTTAATTCTAGTTCAATATTAAAAGGTTCTAATTCTATTGTGTTGTTTTAACTTTCTAACTATTATTATTATTATTATTATTGTTATTGTTATTGTTATTATTATTATTAACCTGTAATCTCCTATATATATTACTACAGGCCACTAATACAATGATTGTGTTACAGGTATGTGTGTTGTGTGGTACCAGGGCCAGGTGGTGCTAGGGCCAGGTGGTGCCAGGGCCAGGTGGTGCTCGGGCCATATGGTGAGTGCCAACCTTATCATTTCATTATTTACCGTCTCTCTCTCTCCTTCCTTTTAACCTGCCATTATTATTATTATTATTATTATTATTATTATTATTATTATTATTATTATTATTATTTATTCTCCTCTTTTACTGGTGTTTATTCTTATTTCTCTTCATCTTGTTTATCTTGTTATTTCTTCCTGTTTTCTGTATTCTTTTTCCGTCTCTGTTGAGCCAAACTGTGTGCCGTAATATTTTCCTGATGAGGGTGCTCTCTCTCTCTCTCTCTCTCTCTCTCTCTCTCTCTCTCTCTCTCTCTCTCTCTCTCTCTCTCTCTCTCTCTCTCTCTCTCACACTCAGAGTTTCAAGGACAAAAAAACACTCAGATAGTCTACCCCCTTCTTCCTCTCCTCCTCCTCCTCTCCTCTTTCTTCTCTCCTCCTCCTCCTTCCTCCTCTCCCGCTCCATACTAGTGATTACAGTCTCAAGCTTCAAGTACTGGTGTATGATGGGTGTGAGGTGAGGAGGAAGAGGGAGGAAGAAGGAAGAGTTGGTAGAAGGAGGAAGAAGAAGATGAGGAGGAGGAGGGGGAAATGAGAGAGGGGAAGAGGAAGAAGAGGAGGGGTTTGTAGAAGAAGGAAGGAGAACGAAGAAGAAGTGGAGGAGGCGGGAAAGTAAGAAGAGGAGTAGGGAGGCAAATATGAGAAAGGGGAAGAGGAAGAGGAGGCGAAGTTGGGGAGAGGGTAAAGGAGGGGAAGAATAAGCTATTGAAATAAAGAATAATGTATAAGAAGAGAAAGAGGAAGTAATAGACGAGGAAGACGAAGGAGAACAAGAGGAAAAGGAGAAGGAAGGAAGGATGGAAGAGGGAAGGGAGAGACAGGAAGTGTACAAGACATAGTAACAGTAGTAAATACAGGGAGGTGGTGGTGGTGGTGGTAGTGGTGGTGGTGGTGGTAGTGGTGGTGGTGGTGGTGGTGATGGTGGTGGAGGTGATGGTGGTGGTGGTGGTGGTGGTGGTGGTGGTGTGGTAGTGGTGATGGTGGTGGAGGTGATGGTGGTGGTGGTGATGGTAGTGGTGGTGGTAGTGGTAGTGGTGGTGGTGGTGGTGGTGGTGGTGGTAGTAGCGGTGGTGGTACTAGTGGTAATAGTGGTGGTTGTAATGGTGGTAGTAGGTGTTGGTTGTAGTGGTGGTAATGGTGGTGGTGGTGGTAGTGGTGGTGGTGGTATTAGCGGTGGTGGTACTAGTGGTAATAGTGGTGGTTGTAATGGTGGTAGTAGGTGTTGGTTGTAGTAGTGGTGGTGGTGGTGGTGGTAGAGGAGGAAGTGTGAGTCACCGGAGAGGTAGTGGGAGTACTGTGTGTGTGGGGGGGGGGGGGGGGAGTGCCATGCCTGTGCCACCCAGCCAGCGAGCCAGACTAGCTAGGCCTCCTCCCATTGATCCACAAGTGCCTCACCCCTCACCTTACCCCCCCCCCCCCCAGCATCACGCTGCCACCTTGGCCACCAGAGGGGGCCACACTGCCACCACCAGCGGGGGGCCACGCCGCCAGCTCCACACACACACACACACACAGTCGCATAAGTAGTCACCTACACACACATGTGCATACAAACGGTAATGCACTCTCATGCATGCACATAAACATGTTTGTAGCATGCACAGGATTATATATATATATATATATATATATATATATATATATATATATATATATATATATATATATATATATATATATATATATATCAAGTAGATCCACAATGAAAACGTGGATAAGATAAATCTTGATAAAATCACACTGGAAAAGGGAAACAACGGAGCACCTTAGCTTTCGTCTTTATTCAAGACATCTTCAGAGGCTACTGTTGCCTCTGAAGATGTCTTGAATAAAGACGAAAGCTAAGGTGCTCCGTTGTTTCCCTTTTCCCGTGTGATTTTATCAAGATATATATATATATATATATATATATATATATATATATATATATATATATATATATATATATATATATATATATATATATATATATATATATAAACTTGTAAACCACGTGGGAAAACTAAAACTAAAATATTACTTAAGCTCTTTCATGTATTAAACACATCTTCAGAAGCAATTTACATACAGTTTGAGTCAAAGCTACAGTACATGTTGCCTCTGGCACATATTAATTCATTTATTAACATATTAGTGTGTCTCGTCACTAAACACACCACTTCCATAACTCAGCAGCCGTAACAGGAAGTTGTCTGGTTATCACGCCGACTAACCCAACAGCCATTACCTGTGCTTACTGCTGCTGCTGTGAGTTAACGTTACTGGCTGCTGAGTTGTGAAACTTATAAATATTACCATTTGAGGGAGATTGTCCGCCTTTACGGTATTGGTCGAGGGGCTAAAGTGACGCCCTAACTCACCTTTTATGGCGCCTTGTGACTGTCTCCTTGTGGTACTGTGAGCTCCTGTTCTTTGTTGGATTTTCTTCATCTCGTCTCTTCTCTTCTCTTTTATACTGTACATCGCCCTCTCCCTCGTTTCATCTCAGGTGCTGCGTGAAGCGCGTGCCCCGAGGATACACATTCTGAAAGGAGGGTTACCGTACTCCTGGGCTGCTCCGTGTGTTTGTTTTCATCATCTTACCCGCTTGTCCGGGCAACATCTGTGTCACTTATGAGTTATGACACAATGATGGCCAAGTGCTTTAGCGCGCACTCCTGTACACACACACACACACACACACACTCTGATAAAACTTAGTATATCTGACCTCTAAATGTGCATCTTATTACAAGCAGATGTTGATAAATTTGAAACAGAAGTGAACCGCCAACATCTGTTTTATTAATGCTGCTTTTAAAATTGTGTCTTAGGCAGTTGGTGTTCGTAATATTACTGGATCACCTGAAGATTCACCTCCAGCCTATTTACCTGAAAATTACCTAACTTAACCTGACCTAAGCCTAACCTAGCCTAACCTAACCTTAATCTAACATTACGTAACTCAGCCTTATTTAAACTTACCTTACTTTAACCTTACTTTACATAACCTAACTTCCCTGCAGGCAAATGGTGACGTGTCATTAACCAGACGCAACAATATATATATATATATATATATATATATATATATATATATATATATATATATATATATATATATATATATATATATATATTTCATGTAACTCCACAATGAAAACGTGGCTAAGATAAATCTTGATAAAATCACACGGGAGAATGGAAACAACGGAGTACCTTAGCTTTCGTCTTTATTCAAGACATCTTAAGTTGCCTCTGAAGATGTCTTGAATAAAGACGAAAGCTAAGGTGCTCCGTTGTTTCCATTTTCCCGTGTGATTTTATCAAGATATATATATATATATATATATATATATATATATATATATATATATATATATATATATATATATATATATATATATATATACGATAATATGGTTAATTATTACCATAGTTGACCTCCAGAAACAATGAATATAACGTTGTTGTGGCTTTAACTCATAACACTGGGGTATAAAAGGTTAGATTTTAATAATGTGGTTGATGCAGGTGCTATTGTATGAGAGACAGGTGTGACTTAGTCGTTAGTAGATAGATAGAGAAGAGAGAGAGAGAGAGAGAGAGAGAGAGAGAGAGAGAGAGAGAGAGAGAGAGAGATCATTACAACTTTGACGGGGTTCTTGGATGTGACCGGGCTACGTGATGCTCCACACATGGAACTCGAATTTCCAAATAATCTTAACGTTAACTTTTTTTTCTCGCTGTTAACCTCGGACAAGTGAACGGTAGCTTAATAAGGGAGGGACTCGCTGCTATTTTGACTATTTTTAGTGACGTAGTTTTCGTTTTAGCATCAGTGAGTCAGCTAGATGCAGTTTCATTATTTAGCTTAGGTAAAAAGCCACTTACGAACCCTTGAGAGTCTGTCTTTTGTTTCGTAGCTAAAGTGAGTCAACTAGACGCGTTCTCATAGCAGCTAATGAGGAAACGCAACTTAAGAACTTTTGATTATCTTTTTTTGTGTCGTAGATTAAGACAGTCAGTCAGATGCGTCCTTATGTTACAGGCGAAAAATCCTCCATCAATCTTAGAGGGTCCAGGACCTCCTCCAGACCAGCCGCTGTAATTACAAAGTGCGTGTGGTAGGGCGCGCGCCACGCCTCGCACCACGCCTCGCACCACGCCTCGCACCACGCCAGTACTCTGAGACACAACACCAGTACGAACGATCAGCAGTGCCTGGCGTTTCCCTTTGTCCTCCAATGCCATCCTCACAGAAGCTTTGCCCAGCGTTTTGTCGCCTCCAGTTGGTAGTGTGGAGTACACAGTCCCAGGACCACACCTCATGTCCCAGAACTACCGCATGTCCCAGAGCTACCACATGTCACAGGACCACCTCATGTCCCAGAGCTACCACATGTCCCAGAGCTACCACATGTCCCAGGACCACCTCATGCCCCAGGACCACCTCATGTCCCAGAACTACCACATGTCCCAGGGCCACCTCATGCCCCAGGACCACCTCATGTCCCAGGACCACCTCATGTCACAGGACCACCTCATGTCCCAGAACTACCACATGTCCCAGGGCCACCACATGTCCCAGGGCCACCACATGTCCCAGGGCCACCTCATGTCCCAGGGCCACCACATGTCCCAGGGCCACCACATGTCCCAGGGCCACCACATGTCCCAGGGCCACCTCATGTCCCAGGGCCACCACATGTCCCAGGGCCACCACATGTCCCAGGGCCACTTATGGTCTCTGACGCACCTTAAAAAAACTCGATTCAAACGACGACCACAAGAGACTGGGAGCAGTGAGGAGAGGAGGTGGCCCCCGGCCACACCCTGCCATCGATCGACAAAACCCCAGTTGTTACACTAGACACACTCCCCTCACTCCCCTCATTCCCCTCACCTATGTCTCCCCTCCCTAGCGTCCCCCCTCACTGTCCCTGGCCCCTCTCTCATCTCCCCTCAATCCCCTCACTTACCCCTCCCTTGACCAGCGTCTCCCTTCCCTCTCTCCTGTCCCTCATCCCTCTCTCCCCTCTCTCTCTGTCCCTCATCCCTTTCTCCCTTCCTTCTGCGTCCCTCACCCACCCCTCACTAATGTCTCCCCTCCCTTAACCTTACTTCTCTGTCATTTTCCCTCACTTCCCTCTCTCTCTCTCCCTCTCCCCGTCCTCCCTTCCCTCACCTCTATAATCCTTTAACCTTCCTCTTTCCTACCCCTCTCATCACTCCTTTCCTTTCCCCTCCCATCCCCTCCCCCTCTCCCCTCCCATCCCCTCCCTTCCCCTTCCCTACTTCTCCCGCTGCTCTACTTCCCCTCATCCATCTCATCCTTCCCCTCCTCTACCTACCTCCCGCCCTCCCTTCCCCTCTCTTCCCCTCCCATCTCCCCTCCCTTCCCCTCTCATCTCCCCTCTCTACCCTTACACACTCCAGTCCGTATTCTCAAAAGATTCGTTCGTGATTTTTGTTCCTCACACATCTGGGCTTAAAAGAACGTATGCAGCTATAGTCTAGCCCTGAGTGACGTTTCGGCGTTCATTATAGCTTAGAGACGTTTATTATAACTTAGAAACGTTTATTATAGCTTTGAGACGTTCATTATAGATTTGAGACGTTCATTATAGCTTGGAGGCATTCATTATAACTTGGAGGTGTTCATTATAGCTTAGCGACATTCATTATAGCTTAGATACGTTCATTATAGCTTAGAGACGTTCATAATAGCAAGGCGACTTTCATTATAGCTTTGAGACGTTCATTATAGATTTGAGACGTTCATTATAGCTTGGAGGCGTTCATTATAAGTTGGAGGTGTTCATTATAGCTTAGCGACATTCATTATAGCTTAGATACGTTCATTATAGCTTAGATACGTTCATTATAGCTTAGAGACGCTCATAATAGCAAGGCGTCTTTCATTATAGCTTTGAGATGTTCATTATAGATTTAAGACGTTCATTATAGCTTGGAGGCATTCATTATAACTTGGAGGTGTTTATTATAGCTTAGCGACATTCATTATTGCTTAGATACGTTCATTATAGCTTTGAGACGTTCATTATAGCTTAGAGACGCTCATAATAGCAAGGCGACTTTCATTATAGCTTTGAGACGTTCATTATAGCTTTGAGACCTTCATTTAGCTGTGACTTTAGAGGTGTTTTAGCTTCAAACGAGCCAGGCAGGGGGGGGGGGGGGCCTCGCGTCACCAGTTCCGGGGGAAAGTTGTGTCGAGCGAAACTTTTAGACCTTAACACTGTATGGGTGACCTGGTGGCGCTGATACTGACGAGGTCGCTGACGGAGGGGAGGGCGAGAGGGGCTAGGAGAGGGGTGAGAGGTACAAGGAGAGGAGGAGAGGGACATGGAAGGGGAAGAGAGAGACAAGGAAGGGGAAGAGAGATAAGGGGAGGGAAGAGAGGGATAAGGAGAGGGAAGAGAGGGACAAGGAGAGGGAAGAGAGGGACAAGGAAGGGGAAGAGAGGGACAAGGAAGGGGAAGAGAGGGACAAGGAGAGAAAAGGGAGGATAGTGGAAGAGAAAGTCTGTTGGGTGAAGGGAGAGAGAGAGAGAGAGAGAGAGAGAGAGAGAGAGAGAGAGATTGTGGCAGGGGCAAAAGGGAGAGAGAGAGAGAGAGAGAGAGAGAGAGAGAGAGAGAGAGAGAGAGAGAGAGAGAGAGAGAGACGAAAAAAAGGGAGGGATAGTTGAACGGAGGGAGAAACCGGGGGGGGGGGTAAGAGAGAGAGAGGGAGGGAGGTACTGGGAGGAAGGGAGGGATAGGGAGAAGGGGGGAGGGAGGTACAGGGAGGGAGGGAGAGAGGGAGGTACAGGGAGGGAGGGAGGTACAGGGAGGGATATGGTAACAATGCCCAGTATCTCCCTCGACGAATAACTCCTGCTTCTGTTCGCTTGTTTGGCCTCTCATCCCCCAGGAGGGAGGTCATGTAGGGTCACCGTTGATGTTGAGGAGGTCATGTAGGGTCACCGTTGATGTTGAGGAGGTCATGCAGGGTCACCGTTGATGTTGAGGAGGTCAGGCAGGGTCACCGTTGATGTTGAGGAGGTCATGTAGGGTCACCGTTGATGTTGAGGAGGTCATGCAGGGTCACCGTTGATGTTGAGGAGGTCAGGCAGGGTCACCGTTGATGTTGAGGAGGTCAGGCAGGGTCACCGTTGATGTTGAGGAGGTCAGGCAGGGTCACCGTTGATGTTGAAGAGGTCATGTAGGGTCACCGTTGATGTTGAGGTAGTCAGGCAGGGTCACCGTTGATGTTGAGGAGGTCATGTAGGGTCACCGTTGATGTTGAGGAGGTCATGCAGGGTCACCGTTGATGTTGAGGAGGTCAGGCAAGGTCACCGTTGATGTTGAGGAGGTCATGTAGGGTCACCGTTGATGTTGAGGAGGTCATGCAGGGTCACCGTTGATGTTGAGGAGGTCAGGCAGGGTCACCGTTGATGTTGAGGAGGTCAGGCAGGGTCACCGTTGATGTTGAGGAGGTCAGGCAGGGTCACCGTTGATGTTGAGGAGGTCAGGCAGGGTCACCGTTGATGTTGAAGAGGTCATGTAGGGTCACCGTTGATGTTGAGGTAGTCAGGCAGGGTCACCGTTGATGTTGAGGAGGTCATGTAGGGTCACCGTTGATGTTGAGGAGGTCAGGCAGGGTCACCGTTGATGTTGAGGAGGTCAGGCAGGGTCACCGTTGATGTTGAGGAGGTCAGGCAGGGTCACCGTTGATGTTGAGGTGGTCAGGCAGGGTCACCGTTGATGTTGAGGAGGTCAGGCAGGGTCACCGTTGATGTTGAGGAGGTCAGGCAGGGTCACCGTTGATGTTGAGGAGGTCATGTAGGGTCACCGTTGATGTTGAGGTGGTCAGGCAGGGTCACCGTTGATGTTGAGGAGGTCAGGCAGGGTCACCGTTGATGTTGAGGAGGTCAGGCAGGGTCACCGTTGATGTTGAGGAGGTCAGGCAGGGTCACTTGTTTACCCTGTACACCCACTTGCTTACCCTGTACACCCACTTGTTTACACCCAACACCCACTTGTTTACCCTGTACACCCACTTGCTTACCCTGTACACCCACTTGTTTACACCCAACACCCACTTGTTTACCCTGTACACCCACTTGCTTACACCCAACACCCACTTTGTTTACAGTCTACACTCACTGTTGTTATCGTGTGGAGGAGGAGGGGTGTATTGTGAACCCAGTACAGGACCTACCGTGTACTGTACTTGTTTTTATCACACACACACAGACACACACACACGTCATCATCAGCCAGTGGAGTTTGGGAATGTGTGTGTGTGTGTGTGTGTGTGTGTGTGTGTGGACGAGAGTGGTAATGGTGTACTGTACATTAACATAATGAACATAACAGCTGGACGAGTACAACCAAGTCGCTTAAAATATTTCCAATTCCCAGGTGAACTCTGATGAAAACACGACCCCTGCCGAGTTATTGAATTACTGCCCAATTTAATACTCGGGTAAGCTGTTGGTTTTAATGGGTTGTTGTACTGACGGGTGTGTGTCTGTCTGTCTGTCTGTGTTTGTTTGTTTTTTTGTCGGATAGTTGATGTATCTGTCTGTCTGTCTGTGTTTGTTTGTTTGTTTGTCGGATAGTTGATGTGTCTGTCTGTCTGTCTGCTTGGTTCGTTCTTGTGTTGATGGACGGGTTTTTTTGTATGTGTACTTATACGCATGAAACACACACACACACACACACACACACACCTCTTAATACACCTCCAACATACAGTCCGGGAATAATAAACACCTATAATATGGCCATCAACATACACTCATACACACTCCCAATGTGGCCTTCATTTAATATACATACACTGTGCTGGGTGATGAGTGTATAATGTATATACCTGGTGGCCGCTTCATACACTGTGATGAGCGTATAATGTATATACCTGGTGGCCGCTTCATACACTGTGATGAGTGTATAATGTATATACCTGGTGGCCGCTTCATACACTGTGATGAGTGTACAGTATAATGTATATACCTGGTGGCCGCTTCATACACTGTGATGAGTGTATAATGTATATACCTGGTGGCCGCTTCATACACGGTGATGAGTGTATAATGTATATACCTGGTGGCCGCTTCATACACTGTGATGAGTGTATAATGTAGATACCTGGTGGCCGCTTCATACACTGTGATGAGTGTATAATGTATATACCTGGTGGCCGCTTCATACACTGTGATGAGTGTATAATGTATATACCTGGTGGCCGCTTCATACACTGTGATGAGTGTATAATGTATATACCTGGTGGCCGCTTCATACACTGTGATGAGTGTATAATGTATATACCTGGTGGCCGCTTCATACACTGTGATGAGTGTATAATGTATATACCTGGTGGCCGCTTCATACACTGTGATGAGTGTATAATGTATATACCTGGTGGCCGCTTCATACACGGTGATGAGTGTATAATGTATATACCTGGTGGCCGCTTCATACACTGTGCTGGGTGATGAGTGTATAATGTATATACCTGGTGGCCGCTTCATACACTGTGATGAGTGTATAATGTATATACCTGGTGGCCGCTTCATACACTGTGATGAGTGTATAATGTAGATACCTGGTGGCCATACACTGTGATGAGTGTATAATGTATATACCTGGTGGCCATACACTGTGATGAGTGTATAATGTATATACCTGGTGGCCGCTTCATACACTGTGATGAGTGTATAATGTTAATACCTGGTGGCCGCTTCATACACTGTGATGAGTGTATAATGTAGATACCTGGTGGCCGCTTCATACACTGTGATGAGTGTATAATGTAGATACCTGGTGGCCATACACTGTGATGAGTGTATAATGTATATACCTGGTGGCCATACACTGTGATGAGTGTATAATATATATACCTGGTGGCCATACACTGTGATGAGTGTATAATGTATATACCTGGTGGCCATACACTGTGATGAGTGTATAATGTATATACCTGGTGGCCATACACTGTGATGAGTGTATAATGTATATACCTGGTGGCCATACACTGTGATGAGTGTATAATGTATATACCTGGTGGCCATACACTGTGATGAGTGTATAATGTATATACCTGGTGGCCATACACTGTGATGAGTGTATAATGTATATACCTGGTGGCCATACACTGTGATGAGTGTATAATGTATATACCTGGTGGCCGCGTCATATTTCTCAATGGTAAGATTTTGTGTACAGGAAGTCATCTGTTCACAAGGCGACAACATTGACAGCACTGAACTCGATCGCCTTCACTGCCTCCACTCTGCTGCCGCCCCCTCCCTATGTTGGCAATGGACTTTAAAAACACACAAGACTATACAATTGAGAAATCTTGACCTGGAGAGAGAGAGTAGCGTAAGGTTTGAGTCTCGAGGTGGAGGCTGGAACCGTAATCGGGGCTCTACTTTTTTTTATTTACTATTAACCAATGTTCTAAGTATTAGTAAAAAAAAAAAAACTATCTCACGTCATATTGATTACCTCATTTGGGATGATTAATGGCAGGTGCTTAGGTGACGTTCTTGAGGAGGGTATTAAGAGGGTATTCCTGGGGCTGGGATAGGGCTTGTAGCTGAGAGGATAGATAGGGTTTTGTCAGGGGAGGGTACCATTCCAGTAGTGTGTCTTAGTGTAGGAGGAAACGACATAGGAAAGGTTAGGAGTGAGGAACTTTTCAAGAGGTATAGGGAGGCGCTAGGGAAGGTTAGAGATAGGGGAGGGATCCAGATAGTATGTGGTGTCTTGCCTAGAAGAGGAGTTGGTGGCGAATGGCTGTCCAGGGCAATTGCTATAAATTGCCGACTGGAAAAACATTGTGCAAACAATGGTTGGGTATTCATTGATAACTGGCAACGATTCTATGGCAACGACTACCTGTACAGTCGTGACGGAGTACACTTGTCTCGTGCGGGGGTAAAGACGTTGCCTGCATCCCTGGAGCGTGAAATTGTTACTCCAAATGGGGGGGTGTTCACCAGTAGAGAGAGGTCGGGGTAAGTGGGAGTCAAAAAACAAGCTTGTCCTGGGAAGTAAAATTAGTTGCTCAGGACAAGGGGTAAAACAGGACCAGGGAAGCTTAGGTTTAAATGTATACTATACATACAGTAGGAGCGTTCGAAATAAAATAGACTTGCTGAGAGCGGTTGTATGTACCGAGAATGTAGACGTCACAGCAATCACCGAAACTTGGATGAATCTGGTGAGCAATTTTTTTTTATCAGAGTACCACATAGAAGGGTACAACCTTTTTCACAAGGACAGGGAAGGTAGGAAGGGGGGAGGGGTCGCACTCTTCGTCAAGGATACATTAAAATGTTGTATTAATAATTCAATAAAGGGTGAAATAGGAACCGAGTCTGTATGGGTAGAAATCACGGAAGGAAGAGAAAAACTAATTATGGGAGTGATTTACAGGCCCCCAAGTCTTGGGAAGGAAGCAGCTCAGCCCATATGGCAGGAAATGAGTAGGGCAGCAAAATATAACAACCTGTGCATTATGGGGGATTTCAACTTCAGAAATATTGACTGAGACAACATTGTAGGCGACTATGAATCTGAAGACTTCCTAGACGCAGTACAGGACAAATTTTGAAACAACTAATTATAGAACCTACTAGAGGTGACAATATATTAAACCTAGTATTAACAAATAAAGAAAATATTATCAGAGATATCACAGTAGGGGAAGAACTAGGTAACAGTGATCACAGAGAAATCAGGTTCACCCTAAATTGGGAAACAAAAAACAATGACAATATGGCCAGAGTCCCAAACTTTCGGTTGGCGGATTATCAGGGGTTAAGAAGGTACCTAGGTGAGGTCACCTGGGAACAGTCACGTCAGTCACCAGTAGGAAGGGGTGAGGTCATAGATGACGCAACAATTGATCATGACTATAATATATTCACTAGTATACTACATAAAGCACAAGAACAAAATATACCATACAGAAAATTTAGGTTAAATAAGAATGAGCCAAGGTGGATGACCAGAAAACTTAAACATGACATAGGAATAAAGAAAGGAATATATAAGAAATTAAAGGGAGGGGAGGAGCAGCTCAGAAATAGGTATAATGAACTATCTAGGAATGTTAAGAAAAATGTAAGGAAAGCAAAGAGAGACTATGAAATCAAAATAGCAAGAGAATCCAAGGCGAATCCCAAGGGATTTTTCCAGGTATATAGAACAAAGGTCAAGGACAAGGTTGGGCCTTTAAAGTCAGGGAGGGGAAGTGATCAATGGCAGTGAAGAAATAAGCAAAGCAGTGAACAGCTACTTCTTATCAGTTTTCACAAAGGAAATTCGCGATGAAATTCCAGAGGTGGAACTGATATTTAAGGGAAAGGAAGAAGAGAAATTAAAGAATATCACTATCAGAAAAGAGGATGTTCTTAAGAAGATAAATAAACTAAAGAAGACAAAATCCCCAGGGCCGGATGAAATTTTCCCTCGAGTCTTGAAAGAGTGTAGGGAACAGATTAGCGGACCCCTCGTAAACTTATTTACAAAATCATTAGACACCGGAGTTGTGCCAGACTTGTGGAAACAGGCAAATGTAGTACCCATATTCAAAAAGGGAGACAGAGCATCAGCGTCAAATTACCGGCCGATCAGTTTGACGTCAGTAGTGGGGAAATTTCTTGAATCAATTATAGCAGATAACATCCGATCGCATTTAGAGAAAAGCAAATTAATCTACGACTCTCAACATGGGTTTACAAAGGGAAAATCTTGTCTAGCAAATCTGCTGACATTTTTTAGGAAAGTCTTCGAGGTAGTAGATAATGACGAAAATTACGATGTTATTTACTCAGACTTTAGCAAAGCATTTGACAGAGTACCGCATCAGAGGCTTCTGAGAAAAATTAAGGCTCATGGTATCGAGGGGAAAGTTTTAAATTGGATAAAATCATGGCTCACCGATAGAACGCAGAGGGTCAGCGTAGATGGTGTTAAATCTGAGTGGGGTCGTGTAACCAGTGGGGTTCCCCAGGGGTCAGTACTAGGCCCACTCTTGTTCATAATCTACATAAACGATCTAGATACTGGGATCAGCAGTGACATAAGCAAGTTTGCGGATGACACCAAAATAGGGCGGCAGATTAATTCAGGGCAGGATGCAAATGCATAACAGGAGGATCTAAATAAACTGAAGGGGTGGTCTGAAAAATGGCAAATGAAATTCAACACCAGCAAGTGCAGCGTACTTAATATTGGAAGAACAAATACTGTCAATGTATACAGCCTTAACAACATCAACCTAGAGAAGTCGACTTGTGAAAGAGACCTAGGGGTACTTGTAAGCCCGGACCTACGGCCTAGAAAACAGTGCGTTAATGTTCGAAATATGACAAACAGTATTAGGTTTTATATCTAGAAGTTTAAGTAATAAGAGTGCAGAGGTCTTATCGCAACTATATCTTGCGCTAGTCAGGCCGCACCTCGATTATGCGGTTCAGTTCTGGTGCCCTTATTATAGAATGGATATCAATTCACTGGAGTCGGTGCAGCGAAGAATGACGAAAATGATTCCGGGACTTAGAAACCTTCCATATCAGGATAGGTTAAAGAAACTAAACTTGAATACCCTAGAAAGACGAAGAGTGCGGGGAGATATGATAGAAGTATTTAAGTGAGTAAAAGGAATCAATAAAGGGGATATAGATAAAGTTCTTATAATATACGAGCAGGATAGGACTCGGAACAACGGATTCAAGTTGGATAAGTTTTGTTTAGGAGGGAGATAGGAAGAAACTGGTTCACAAATAGGGTGGTGGACGAGTGGAACAAGCTTAGCAACTTTGTAGTAAGTGCTGGAACGCTCGAAAGTTTCAAAGGGAGGCTGGATAGATTCATGGATGATAGAGAGTGGTAGTAACTCTCGACAGGAGCTGCCATGCACAGGCCAACCGGCCTATTGCAGACTCCTTATTTTCTTATGTTCTTATGTAAGAGGGGGGGCAGGTAGTGGGGGGTGGTGGAGGGGAGGATAATGAAGGGGGAGAATTAAAGTAGGTAGTAGAGGGGGAGATAAAGGAGAATTGGAAAGAAAACAGATGGGTGTAGAAGGGAAGTAGTGAGGGATATGAGGAAAGGAGGAAGAAGGAGGAAGGAGGATGGCAGAAAGAGGAGGAAATAATTGGCAGTATAAATGTTACAAATGAGTGAGTCATCAGGGAGAGAATGTTATGGTAATGTAATGGTTGTTTAATAATATGTCGGGGGTGGGGTGGTGTGTCACAGTGGCCCTTCCTCCCCAGTCCCACCCAAGGTTGGGGTTGGTCATGTAACGCTAGGTTAGGTTAGGTCTTGTCAGCCTACGTTAGGATAAGTTAATATAGATCACTTCACGACAGGTCAAGGATCAAGGAGGGGTGATTGACCTAAGATCTGAGGATACAGACGCCGGTAACAACACCTGACCTCGTCCAGCGGCGGCCATCATGATGACTACCATTTGTGGATTACTTTGTCTACCCCAGAGCCTCTCTCACTACCACCACTTCCCTTTCCCCTACGAAATTTAAAAAAAAAATAAATAATAATAATAATAATAATAAATATCAAGTGTGAGAAACGATATACTGTATGTATGTTGTGTTGTCAATAGTAAGAGAAACAATTGGGACCCTGCAATTGTGTGTAAATGAGGCAGAATGTCAGATCAACAACCTGGGACTTGGTCACAATTTTCGTGATGCCATATGGCAGCAGGGTCTACCATTAGACAACACATTATGCTGCCAATATCTTCCCAGGCGGTAGTACCTCCCTGTTCGGTAGCTGCCCACTACCAATCGTCCATATTACGTCATCAATCTTTGTTTACGTCTATCGTCCATATGACCATCAATCCTTGTTTACATCTATCTCTCATATGACGTCATCAGTCTTTGTTTATATAGCTTTCGTATGATGTCACCAGTCTCTGTTTACACACCGTTATTCAGACCTTCAGCGTAGATATATTCAAGACAAACTATGATCTATTTTCTCAGTATAACAAGTGGTAATAAACTTAATCTATTAACATACGGGAATAATAGGGAACATTATCAATGGAGATTAAGGATTCCTAGAGTTAATATAGACAGAATAATTCATGGCCGTAATAGACAGACTGTGAAGACCTAACCTGTGACTCGTGTAAAGATGTGTGTGTGTGTGTGTGTGTGTGTGTGTGTTAGTGGCGCTGCTGCTGTAAACACACACGCCCTCCTCCACGCCTCCCCCCCATCCATATCCATGTTTGAACAGCGTGAAATATTGATACAAAAACAACGCTCACTCTACAGTTGACTACAGATAACACTGGTCTACAAAAATATATATTTTTTTTCTGGCATGAAACCTTTTAACTGTTTTTTACTAACTTTAAGGTGCTGAATCCAAATCTGATCTCAGATTTGCTCCATCACGTAACGTGCCAGAATTTACTGAGCTACCAGAGATTGAGGATATAGACCGGAATTCACCTGTTTCTACTGATGAAGATGAAGAGACTGATCTTTTCAAGCCATCTGGTGAAGATTGTGAAAAGCCAACGTTGTTTACTCAGTCAGAATTGAATGATCTGGTCAGAGATCTAAATTTGCCAAAACAGTCTACTGAATTGTTAGCTTCCAGGCTTCAAGAGAAACGACTCTTAAAACCTGGCACGAGTGTCTCCTTTTATCGCAACAGAGAAGAGCAACTGCGGAAGTACTTTCATTCATATGACCAGCTTGTTTTTTGTAATGATGTAGAAGGACTTCTTCTCTCCATGGGACTACCAGCATATGATAGTAAGGATTGGAGACTTTTTATTGACAGTTCTAAAAGGAGCTTGAAATGTGTTCTTCTTCATAACGGAAACAAGTATGGTTCAATTCCAATCGGACATTCTGTACAAATTAAAGAAGAGTATGAAAACATTAAGACTGTTCTAGAGAGGTTGCAATACCATGCTCATGAATGGTTAATTTGTGTGGACTTGAAAATGGTAAACTTTCTATTGGGCCAGCAAGGAGGGTACACAAAATACCCCTGTTCTCTGTGCTACTGGGACAGCAGGGCTACAGCAGACCATTGGGTGAAAAAGAATTGGCCACCAAGACATAGTTTGACGCCTGGTGACAAGAATATCATTAACGATCCTCTGGTTGACAGGAAAAACATTGTCCTTCCTCCTCTGCACATAAAACTTGGTATCATAAAGCAATTCGTCAAGGCTCTTGATCATAGTGGAGAGTGTTTCAGATATATATGCTCAACCTTTCCAAGTCTTAGCGACGAGAAGAAAAAGGCAGGGATTTTTGATGGACCTCAAATAAGAACACTACTCAGAGATCCACACTTCCTTGCAACAATGACTGAGGCACAGGCAAGAACTTGGAATGCTTTCTCTAATGTGGTGCGGAAGTTCTTAGGGAACAAGAAAGCGGACAACTATCAAGAAATTGTGGAAGAGCTGCTCTTGAGTTTACAAGCACTTGGATGCAGAATGAGTATCAAGGTTCACTACTTACAGTCACTTGGACGAGTTTCCAGAAAATCTGGGAGAAGTGAGCGAGGAGCAAGGGGAGCGCTTTCATCAAGACATTAAAGTAATGGAAGAACGTTACCAAGGTCGATGGGACTCGAACATGATGGCGGACTACTGCTGGAGTTTGATGAGAGACATTCCAGAAGCTGTACATAAGAGATCGGCCAAAAAGAGGAAGTTTATGTAACTGTAACTTGATCTTAATACTTGCACTATTTCTACCGTACATTAATTGTTTTTTTTCACCCTTCAATGTTGCATTTAAATATTATATGTGCATTAACTTTCCAATTTAATATTAACAATTTTTGGTTATGGAAAAATACAAATTATAATGCTGAAAAAATTTATGTATACATGTTTAAACCGTCAATTTTGATCCAAAAGTTTACGTTTCCCAGCAAAAGTGCAATATGGTATATCTCAAAAACCTGATGTGATAGACAAAAACCAAAGTCATATTTGGATTCTGCACCCCAAATTTACTTAAAATCCGTTTAAAAACCTTGTGCCAGAAAAATTGTGTTGACCGGTGTAATAGAAACCTTACAATAACATGACCCGCGTAGAGTGAGGTACAGCAGTAATTGGTCTAAAATGTACCAGTAGAGTGAGGTACAGCTGTAATTGGTCTAAAATGTACCAGTAGAGTAAGGAGCAGCTGTAATTGGTCTAAAATGTACCAGTAGAGTAAGGTGCAGCTGTAATTGGTCTAAAATGTACCAGTAGAATGATGTACAGCTGTAATTGGTCTAAAATGTACCAGTAGAGTGAGGTACAGCTGTAATTGGTAAAATGTACCAATAGTGAGGTACAGCTGTAATTGGTCTAAAATGTACCAGTAGAGTGAGGTACAGCTGTAATTGGTCTAAAATGTACCAGTAGAGTGAGGTACAGCTGTAATTGGTCTAAAATGTACCAATAGAGAGAGGTACAGCTGTAATTGGTCTAAAATGTACCAGTAGAGTGATGTACAGCTGTAATTGGTCTAAAATGTACCAGTAAAGTAAGGTACAGCTGTAATTGGTCAAAAATGTACCCGTAGAGTAAGGTACAGCTGTAATTGGTCTACAATGTACCAATAGAGTGAGGTACAACTGTAATTGGTCTAAAATGTACCAGTAGAGTGAGGTACAGCTGTAATTGGTCTAAAATGTACCAGTAGAGTGAGGTACAGCTGTAATTGGTCTACAATGTACCAATAGAGTGAGGTACAACTGTAATTGGTCTAAAATGTACCAGAAGAGTGAGGTACAGCTGTAATTGGTCTAAAATGTTCCAGTAGAGTGAGGTACAGCTGTAATTGGTCTAAAATGTTCCAGTAGAGTGAGGTACAGCTGTAATTGGGCCCAGCAAGCAGTCCGTGCCTGTGTTGTATTTTTTTCGTGAATATTACAGTTATGAGTTTTTTTGTAACCGCTGATGTCAGGGAGATCCAGGTGATGTAATAGTGCCAGGTTGTGTAATAGTGCCGGGTGGTGTAATAGTGCCAGGTGGTGTAATAGTGCCGGGTGGTGTAATAGTGCCAGGTGGTGTAATAGTGCCGGGTGGTGTAATAGTGCCGGGTGGTGTAATAGTGCCAGGTGGTATGATAGTGCCAGGTGGTGTGATAGTGCCAGGTGGTGTAATAGTGCCAGGTGGTGTAATAGTGCCAGGTGGTGTAATAGTGCCAGGTGGTGTGATAGTGCCGGGTGGTGTGATAGTGCCAGGTGGTGTAATAGTGCCAGGTGGTGTAATAGTGCCAGGTGGTGTGATAGTGCCAGATATTATTATTATTATTATTATTATTATTATTATTATTTACTGCGAGTGACTTTTAAAGGTCTCTCTCTCTCTCTCTCTCTCTCTCTCTCTCTCTCTCTCTCATCAACACTTACAAACAGAAGTTATTACATTACCTTACCTTCAATACAGTGTTTCTATTTTATTACCAGAGAATAATGAAACCCAAGTAATTCAATATAAAGTTTATTATTTCGCATTATTTAATTTTATTTTAAAAGCTATGTAAATAAAATAATTGAAAGGTTGGATGGATGAATATAATACTCGGCAGGCATTCAATTTTCCATTCTGAGTTAGGATTGAATGAACGATTGAAAGGAAGATTATGAGAACGATTGAAATGGCGATGGGAAGAACGATTGGAAGAACGGTTGAATGAACGATTGAAATGACGATGGGAAGAACGGTTGAATGAACGATTGAAATGACGATGGGAAGAACGGTTGAATGAACGATTGAAATGGCGATGGGAAGAACGATTGGAAGAACGGTTGAATGAACGATTGAAATGATGATTGAAAGAACGATTGGAGGAACGCGCCGGTGGAACTAAGCGAAGACAGTGGCAGCTGAAGGGCGAGGCAAAGTTTATGGTATGTGATGGAAATAGAGATTGATGAATGTGTTAGAACCAACGGAGAGAGAGAGAGAGAGAGAGAGAGAGAGAGAGAGAGAGAGAGCACTCACACAAAAGGTCTCCCCTCACTCTCACCTCCGCCTGGGGATGAGGGAACACAGTGACACACCGCCAGGGTTGAATCCCTTCCCCTCCCCTATTCTCTCCCCTCTCCTTCCCTAAGGATAGGGGGAGAGGAGGTGAGGGGAGAACAATTACTCTCACCGTAAAAGAGCGCCAGTTCAGGCAGGAGGAGGAGGAGGGCGAACGGACGTCTGGCGGAAGAGGCGGAAGAGGCGGAAGATTACTAAGCATGTGTAACTGTGGAGGAGGAGGAGGAGGAGGGGGAAGAAGAAAAGAAAGAGGAGGTGGAGGAGGAAGAGAAGGGGTGGAGGAGGAACGGGAAGAGAAAGTGAAGGAGGTGGAGAAGATGAAGGAGTAAGAGGAGGAACGAGAAGAGAAGGGGTGTTGGAGGTGGAGGAGAAGGAAAAAGAGAAAGTGAAGTGGGTAGAAAGGTGAAGGAGGAAGAAGAGGATTGTGGGACTACGCTAGACGCTGTTGTTTGCTCGTGCTGGTGATGTTGTTCGCCCAGGTGAGGCCACAGGAGAAGGTATAGAGAAAAGAAAGGAATAAGGAAAGGGAAAGAATATAAGGGGAGAAATGGAAAGGACAAAGGGGAAATGGAAGAGAGAAATGAGAGGGTAAAGGGGAAGGTAAGAGAGAAAGGAAAGGGGTAATAGAAAATATGATGAGAGAAAGGAACGATGGATGTGACAGAGAGAGAGAGAGAGAGAGAGAGAGAGAGAGACGAAGAACAAGAGAACAGGGGGGGAGAGAGATGAACAAAGAGGTAGAGACATAGAGCCAAATAAAGGAAAGAAGAAGAAAGAAGAAATAAAAGTAAATAAATGAGACAGAAAGAACAGATAGAAAGCATAGGAATAGGAGGAGAAGAGAGAGAGATAAGGAGACGAGAGAAAGTCGAAAATGAAAGTAAATGAAGGATATTGTAAGGATGGCGGAAAAGAAATAAGAGAGAGGAATGGGAGAGGGAATGGAGATGGGTGAGGCGGACTGCAGGAAACACGACGATTAATGGTGCTCAAAGGTTAAAGTCGGACCCCACCTTGCACCACTACCTGACACCACTACCTGACACCACTACCTGACAACACTACCTGACACCACTACCTGACAACACTACCTGACACCACTACCTGACACCACTACCTGACACTGTACTGTTTTCTTGCTAGAGTGGTGGCGGTAGTGGTGGTGGTGGTAGTGGTCGTGGTGAATGTGGTGGTGGTGGTGGTGGGTCTGGTGATAGTGGTCGTGGTGAATGTGGTTATGGTGATGGTGGTGGGAATGAAGAGCGCCCCCCCCCCCCCCCAGAGAGAGAGAGAGAGAGAGAGAGAGACAAGGGTGATGGTAGTTGTTCAGTTCTCACATCAACAGTACCACGTTGTATCAACACCATAACTAAAATTTGTGTTATTATATTACCTTATTCACTGTTATGGATGAGTCACTTCGGGTGAGTCACTGTTATGGCTGAGTCATTTCGGGTGAGTCACTGTTATGGATGAGTCGCTTCAGGTGAGTCACTGTTATGGATGAGTCACTTCGGGTGAGTCACTGTTATGGATGAGTCATTTCGGGTGAGTCACTGTTATGGATGAGTCACTTCGGGTGAGTCACTGTTATGGCTGAGTCATTTCGGGTGAGTCACTGTTATGGATGAGTCATTTCGGGTGAGTAACTGTTATGGATGAGTTACCAGGCGAGTCACTGATATGGATGAGTCACCAGGTTAGTCACTGTTATGGATGAGTCACCAGGTGAGTCACTGTTATGGATGAGTCACCAGGTGAGTCACAGTTGTGGATGAGTCACCAGGTGAGTCACTGTTGTGGATGAGTCACCAGGTGAGACCTTCGTGTGAGTACTGCTACTTAGTGGTGATGGTTCTAGGGAGGGAGAGACATAGGGTGAAGGAAGAAGGAGTGAGGGAGAATGGCAGAAGGACATAGAGAAGAGGTAGAGGGCCTATGGGAGGAGGGAGGGAAGGAGGAAGGATGGGGAGAGAGGGAGGGAGGGAGGGGAGAGAGGGTAGGAAGGATGGGAGGGAAGGAGGGAGGGTAGGAAGGATGGGGAGGGAAAGAGGGAGGGTAGGAAGGATGGGGAGGGAAGGAAGGAAGGAGGGTAGGAAGGATGGGGAGGGAAGGAAGGAGGGTAGGAAGGATGGGGAGGGAAGGAGGGTAGGAAGGATGGGGAGGGAAGGAAGGAAGGAGGGTAGGAAGGATGGGGAGGGAAGGAAGGAGGGTAGGAAGGATGGGGAGGGAAGGAAGGAAGGAGGGTAGGAAGGAAGGAAGGAGGGTAGGAAGGATGGGGAGGGAAGGAAGGAAGGATGGGGAGGGAAAGAGGGAGGGTAGGAAGGATGGGAGGGAAGGAAGGAGGGTAGGAAGGATGGGGAGGGAAGGAAGGATGGGGAGGGAAGGAAGGAGGGTAGGAAGGATGGGAAGGGAAGGAAGGAAGGAGGGTAGGAAGGATGGAAAGGGAAGGAAGGAAGGAGGGTAGGAAGGATGGAAAGGGAAGGAAGGAAGGAGGGTAGGAAGGATGGGGAGGGAAGGAAGGAAGGAGGGTAGGAAGGATGGGGAGGGAAGGAAGGAAGGAGGGTAGGAAGGATGGGGAGGGAAGGAAGGAAGGAGGGTAGGAAGGATGGGGAGGGAAGGAAGGAAGGATGGGGAGGGAAGGAAGGCAGGAGGGTAGGAAGGATGGAAAGGGAAGGAAGGAAGGAGGGTAGGAAGGATGGGGAGGGAGGGGTGGGAGGCTGTGTGTACCTTAAGCTTTATCTGTCGAAACAAGTGACCGATCTATCTACTGTGTGTGTGTGTGTGTGTGTGTCCATATTATCATTGCCTATCTATCTATCTCTTTACTCACGTTATTCACCCATTTATTCGTGTATCTGTGTTCGTCTGTTTACACCTATATGTATGCGTCAGTAAACAGCCTAAGACACCCAAATACTAAGACTTGTCAAAATTAACCATGAAAACAATTAATATGTAATGGAAATAGATGCATATTAGTTGTAATTAATAAACCATTAATGTTTACGTTAGGTAATTCAGATTAACCAAACGTGGAATTAAACGAAAGAATTATGTTTTTGGATTTAACGAAGATTTTTTTGAGTTAAAGAAAAAAAAATTGTCAGGCGACGATAAATTAAGAATACAAATTATCCGCTTCAAGACAATTTTTAGTCCAATAAATTTTGAATATTTTTTTTTTAGTTATTTTTCTTCTTATTTTATATTATATTATTTATATTTATTTTTCTGTGTTTTATTTTATTGTTTCTTAATATTTTACTAAGGAAAAAAAAGTGAAAAATAGAAAAAAAAACATAATTTAATGGTAAAGTAAAGAAAGTTGAGAATATCTTGAAATCTTTTAAAGTTAACGAAGAAATGGAGAGAAAGTTGGCCAATTTGACGAGAAATTTTGATAGGATGGTCTCTCTCTCTCTCTCTCTCTCTCTCTCTCTCTCTCTCTCTCTCTCTCTCTCTCTCTCTCTCTCTCTCTCCTGATGTGCCTTGCCGTAACCAATTATCCAATGTTGCATCTTTTATTCCCTATCCCCTCATCTAGATGTTCCCACCTCCTCTCCCCTCATCTAGACGTCCCCACCTCCTCTCTCCTCATCTAGACGTCCCCACCTCCTCTCCCCTCATCTAGACGTCCCCACCTCCTCTCTCCTCATCTAGACGTCCCCACCTCCTCTCCCCTCATCTAGACGTCCCCATCTCCTCTCCCCTCATCTAGACGTCCCCACCTCCTCTCCCCTCATCTAGACGTCCCCATCTCTTCTCCCCTCATCTAGACGTACCCATCACCTATCCCCTTGCTTCATCACCCTCTTTCCCCCCTCTCTCTCTCTCTCTCTCTCTGTCTCTCATATCTCGTCCTGGGCTCAAGGTTTCACTCCCCTCGTAATATACTGCCTGGGGAGACTGTTTTCCCCTCAGGTGACCCATTTCTGCCGGCGAGGGGTCACAGGTGATTATAGGTTTAGAGGTCATATTGTGCACGTCCTTATGGCCCGACCCCTCGATCATGTGCGGCCTCTGAGGGGAAACACGAGGCTCTAAAATGAGGAGAAAGGCGAGGCTCTACAGTGAGGGGAAAAGTGAAGCGCCACACTGAGGGGAGGAAGAGGCTCCACACTGAGATGGAGGACGAGGCTCCACACTGAGGGGGAGGACGAGGCTCCACACTGAAGTGGAGGACGAGGCTTCACACTGAGAGGGAGGAAAAGGCTCCACACTGAGGGGGAGGACGAGGCTCCACACTGAGGGGGAGGACGAGGCTCCACACTGAAGGGGAGGACGAGGCTCCACTCTCGGGAGGGGGGACACGAGGCTCCACTCTCGGGGGGGGGGACACGAGGCTCCACACTGAGGGGAGGACGAGGCTCCACACTGAAAAGGAGAACGAGGCTCCACACTGAGGAGGAGGATGAGGCTCCACGCTGAGGAGGAGGACGAGGCTCCACACTGAAAAGGAGAACGAGGCTCCACACTGAGGAGGAGGACGAGGCTCCACGCTGAGGAGGAGGACGAGGCTCCACGCTGAGGAGGAGGACGAGGCTCCACACTGAGGAGGAGGACGAGGCTCCACACTGAGGAGGAGGACGAGGCTCCACACTGAGGGTAGAATGAGGTTCCACACTGAGGAGGAGAACGAGGCTCCACACTGAAAAGGAGAACGAGGCTCCACACTGAGGAGGAGGATGAGGCTCCACGCTGAGGAGGAGGACGAGGCTCCACACTGAGGAGGAGGACGAGGCTCCACACTGAGGAGGAGGACGAGGCTCCACACTGAGGGGAGGATGAGGCTCCCCACTGAGGGGGAGAACGAGGCTCCACGCTGAGGAGGAGGATGAGGCTCCACACTGAGGGGAGGATGAGGCTCCTCACTGAGGGGGAGAACGAGGCTCCACACTGAGGGGGAGAACGAGGCTCCACGCTGAGGAGGAGGATGAGGCTCCACACTGAGAGGGAGGAAGAGGCTCCACACTGAGGGGAGGAAGAGGCTCCACACTAAAGGGAGGATGAGGCTCCACACTGAGGGGAGGACGAGGCTCCACACTGATGGGGAGGAAGAGGCTCCACACTGAGGGGAGGACGAGGCTCCACACTGAGGGGGAGGAAGAGGCTCCACACTGAGGGGAGGACAAGGCTCCACGCTGAGAGGGAGGAAGAGGCTCCACACTAAAGGGATGATGAGGCTCCACGCTGAGGGGGAGGACGAGGCTCCACACTGAGGGGACGATGAGGCTCCACACTGAGGGGGAGGACGAGGCTCCACACTGAGAGGGAGAACGAGGCTCCACACTGAGGGGAGGATGAGGCTCCAACTGAGAGGGAGAACGAGGCTCCACACTGAGAGGGAGAACGAGGCTCCACACTGGGGGGAGGACGAGGCTCCACACTGAGGGGGAGGAAGAGGCTCCACACTGAGGGGAGGACGAGGCTCCACACTGAGGGGAGGACGAGGCTCCACACTGAGGAGGAGGACGAGGCTCCACACTGAGGGGAGGACGAGGCTCCACACTGAAAATATAATGTAAATATATCATCACCCACCCACCCACACACACACACACACACACACACACACACACACACACACACACACTCACACACACTCACACACACACACACACACACTCACACACACACACTAGATAGTGAGACAGGAGAGAAATCTGCCAAAAATTCGGCTTCAGTCCGGGCAATATTTCGCGTGGGTCGGCTGTCTGTCCGGAGTTATTCTTGACAGACATGGCGAGGGTCGGATGAGGCGGCTTGGGAAGGTATTGTATTATGAATGTTAACAAGATGTGTGTGTGTGGGGGGGGGGGGGTATTTCTTTGTGTATTTATGTGGTTTGTTTATGTTATGTGTGTTCCCCCCTCTCTCTGTATCCGTCCATATACTGTGTGTATATGAAGAGAGAGTCAGTGGTGGTTGATGGTTGGACCAATAGTTAGTCACCGCCTCACGTACTTACAAGACCGACTGATTGCTCTCTCTCTCTCTCTCTCTCTCTCTCTCTCTCTCTCTCTCTCTCTCTTTCTCTCTCTCTCTCTCTCTCTCTCTCTCTCTCTCTCTCTCTCTCTCGGGCGTGATATTTTCCTAGTGTTGACATTTCTTCACCAGCGACTCGCCATCATGGCTGGAGAGATGGGCTGTGACTACAACCCACAGTGATGTTGGGACAAGTGTACACATAGGGAAAAACGTGCCTAAATACGTACACACTGAGACAAACATACATAAATACGTGCACACAGTCATTGACATATACAAAGACGTCGTACACACGGACTTAAACAGAAGGACAGACGGACGTCCATAGCGACCTTACACACACACACACACACAGGAGACAGACAGACAGGTCATAGTGACGGAGGTTAAACGATAACAACATTAATAATTCCCCATAAATGTGACGAGGGGCGACAAAATGGCCACGTTCTGATGCAAAACCTGAATCATTTTTGTGTTTTTCGTAAATTTTTGTGTGAATGTTTTGTTTTTTTGCGTCATTACGTTAATTTAGCGCCTGGGTGTTGATGGTGAGGGGAGGGGGGTGAGGGGTGGTGGAGGAGATGAGGGGTGGTGGAGGAGATGAGGGGTGGTGGAGGAGATGAGGGGTGGTGGAGGAGATGAGGGGTGGTGGAGGAGATGAGAGGTGGTGGAGGAGATGAGGGGTGGTGGAGGGGGTGAAGGGTGGTGGAGGAGATGAGGGGTGGTGGAGGAGATGAGGGGTGGTGGAGGAGATGAGGGGTGGTGGAGGAGATGAGGGGTGGTGGAGGAGATGAGAGGTGGTGGAGGAGATGAGGGGTGGTGGAGGAGATGAGGGGTGGTGGAGGGGATGAGGGGTGGTGGAGGAGATGAGGGGTGGTGGAGGAGATGAGGGGTGGTGGAGGAGATGAGGGGTGGTGGAGGAGATGAGGGGTGGTGGAGGGGATGAGGGGTGGTGGAGGAGATGAGGGGTGGTGGAGGAGATGAGGGGTGGTGGAGGAGATGAGAGGTGGTGGAGGAGATGAGGGGTGGTGGAGGGGTGAGGGTGGTGGAGGAGATGAGGGGTGGTGGAGGAGATGAGGGGTGGTGGAGGAGATGAGGGGTGGTGGAGGAGATGAGAGGTGGTGGAGGAGATGAGGGGTGGTGGAGGAGATGAGGGGTGGTGGAGGGGATGAGGGGTGGTGGAGGAGATGAGGGGTGGTGGAGGAGATGAAGGGTGGTGGAGGAGATGAGGGGTGGTGGAGGAGATGAGGGGTGGTGAAGGAGATGAGGGGTGGGGGAGGAGATGAGGGGTGGTGGAGGAGGAGGGTGGTGGAGGAGATGGAGGTGGTGGAGGAGATGAGGGTGGTGGAGGGATGAGGGGTGGTGGAGGAGATGAGGGGTGGTGGAGGAGATGAGGGGTGGTGGAGGGGATGAGGGGTGGTGGAGGAGATGAGGGGTGGTGGAGGAGATGAGGGGTGGTGGAGGAGATGAGGGGTGGTGGAGGAGATGAGGGTGGTGGAGGAGATGAGAGGTGGTGGAGGAGATGAGGGGTGGTGGAGGGGATGAGGGGTGAGGGAGGAGATGAGAGGTGGTGGAGGGAGAGGGGTGGTGGAGGAGATGAGGGGTGGGAGGAGATGGGGTGGTGGAGGAGATGAGGGGTGGCGGAGGAGATGAGGGGTTGTGGAGGAGATGAGGGGTGGTGGAGAGGATGAGGGGTGGGAGGAGATGGAGTGGTGGAGGAGATGAGGGGTGGTGGAGGAGATGAGGGGTGGGGGGGAGATGAGGGTGTGAGGAGATGAGGGGTGGTGGCGGAGAGGGGTGGTGGAGGAGATGAGGGGTGGTGGAGGAGATGAGGGGTGGTGGAGGAGAAGAGGGGTGGTGGAGGAGATGAGGGGTGGTGGAGGAGATGAGGGGTGGCGGAGGAGATGAGGGGAGGCGGAGGAGATGAGGGTGGTGGAGGAGAAGAGGGGTGGCGGAGGAGATCAGGGGTGGCGGAGGAGATGAGGGGTGGCGGAGGAGATGAGGGGTGGCGGAGGAGATGGAGGTGGTGGGGAGATGAGGGGTGGTGGAGGAGATGAGAGGTGGTGGAGGAGATGAGGGGTGGTGGAGGAGATGAGAGGTGGTGGAGGAGATGAGGGGTGGTGGAGGAGATGAGGGGTGGCGGGGGAGATGAGGGTGGTGGAGGGGATGAGGGGTGGTGGAGGAGATGAGGGGTGGTGGAGGAGATGAGGGGTGGTGGAGAGGAAGAGGGGTGGTGGTGGAGATGAGGGGTGGTGGAGGAGAAGAGGGGTGGTGGAGGAGATGAGGGGTGGTGGAGGAGATGAGGGGTGGTGGAGGAGAAGAGGGGTGGCGGAGGAGATGAGGGGTGGTGGAGGAGATGAGGGGTGGCGGAGGAGATGAGGGGTGGCGGAGGAGATGAGGGGTGGCGGAGGAGATGAGGGGTGGTGGAGGAGATGAGAGGTGGTGGAGGGGATGAGGGGTGGTGGTGGAGATGAGGGGTGGTGGAGGAGATGAGGGGTGGTGGAGGAGAT